>JAVFBW010172578.1:0-20503 GCA_034783835.1 Mopalia ciliata
CTATTGTTTGTCCAGTAACCATCAGCCCGTTCAACGTCATTTCTGGAAAGTTATGTCAGAAATCTACCTATCGCGCCCCGCCGAACTGCACAAGTGTGAACAGTACATCGCATATGACATTGCTTAGAGATTCTTCATCGCGCCGCACGGCGCCGCAGGTGTGAACGCAACTTTAGAAAGTCAATCTTCTTCCAGTGCTAAGTGAAGACAGCATAGCAGCTCTACAAACAAACTGCCTTTAGACATAGGGCAGCATCGCATCGAACAAAATAATCAATCTCAAATAGTGCTCAAAAAGAGATAGCTGTAAACATACCTTTAGGACAACAGCGCACACGATGACCAAGGAAACAGGAGTCGTCATAGACTTCGTCGTGAAAATCTAACCCTCTGTCAGCACAGTCTGTTGGGTCACCGGTACAAATTGGTGGATCACTCACAATGATACAGTCATCCAGATCTGAACATGATTATTGAAGTCAGACCACACACGGTTATGTTAGGTGGGAAAATAATGAAATGGAATATAACTTAAAACTAAAAAGTAGTTCAGTGTATAGTTAAAAAATGTTAAATGTATTTAATAAAACAATAAAACAATAAAATGTACTTACTGCCACTAGACACATTAAAGTATACCAAAGTAATAAAATTTATAACAGAAAACACAACACCAGTAACTTTCATCGTCCCACAAACTGCGTGTATGGTTGTATTGACGCTAAAATAGTATATAGTCGTTTACACGTGTATCTATTTGGATCGATTGTGATAAATAATTAAATTACAAAGTAAGTGAAAAGAACTGACATCACCAGGTATATTCGGGAAACTGTAAAAGTAGTTTAGGGTACAATTGAGGGTTGAAATGTCGAAATAGTTTCAATCTTAACCTATCTATGGGTTCTTTCGTGGTTATGCTGTTAAAAGGTTATTTATTTGATATCTTGTTTGAGTGGCATTTAGAAGCTGGTAAATTAGAAACACATGACGACTGATATGGATGTTCAACTTCTTGATAATTGCTACCCAATTATATCAAGAAGTTGAACATCCATATCAGTCGTCATGTCTTTCTAATATGTATACATGTTAGGCCACCGCATACCCTGACATAAACGAGACAATGAAAATGTAAGTTGAGTGCATACTGGCCGTTGAACCGAAGTACATATAACAGAACAGTGTTTGCATGCCACCTGAAAAGGAGAAATACAGTCTAACAGACTACTATCCTGTCAGTAAATAAACAAGTACATAGGCATACCATCGTTAGTATGTGAAGAATTTAGCAATACATGGAAAATAAACAAACAATGCAACTAGCTGCATTTTCCCCTTACATCATAAAGAAAGGTTGATGCTTACCATGTCGTGGAAAGTGGATGGGTTACAGCGCACCATTTATATAAAAAAAGAGGGTTGACCCTTGGGCTGTCATGGGGTGGTGTGGGGTCTTCTCGTAATGCTTTGCACGCCATTGTGGGGGAAATCATTTAACAGATCGAATATTAAACGTACATTAGCAGGCTACTATATTATTTTCTTTCAATTTGTTTATTTAAAACAACTGGGAATGTGTTGCGCCACGACGGGCTTTCGCGAAGACACCCACCCCATGAGAGCACACATGCTGTGACGGTTTGTCCGCCATATTTGTTGATGTACAGCGAAGGGAGATCACTCTCCCTGTCGTTGTTGTGACCTACAGCACCACATGTCAACACTCGTCACATCTTGTCAACTCTCAAGTTGCCCTTTTATACTGCTATTAACACACGGAGATATACTGACATCATATTGTACTTCTTTATATTTTGCAAATCGATATGGACAAAAAAATGAACATATTTTTCATTGAATAAATATGTCTGAAATAGACTGCATGAGCATTCTTTATTATTATTTATCACCTGTTGATCCAAATTAAATTGCTACTTGATTTTCTTGATAGTTGGATTTATTATCTTCCGAGGAGCACAAGAAATATAGTAATTATAAAGGATAATTCATTTAAGAACAAACTTTTGAAAGTACAACACTTTTACCTGACGTAGTTACGTACCTGTACACTACTCTCTGTGTAGTTAAGATAAAAGTGTATTTATTTTCTGTGTCTACAACATTTATATTTATTGACAGCGGGAATTATACACTTGCGTTCATAAACACAATGTAGATAGCAAAACAGCCATAGTACAGATATAATGTAACGGAAGCACCAGTTAAAGTTGTTTGTTAATCTGTATTAAAGAAACACCAATTCGGACGTGGAAGGTTGGGTCTATTCAATGTTGTCTTGTATTGTCTAAAGTAGAGAAGTTAATGCAGAAATACATCTCCACTGACGCCTTGTCTTAAGTCAACATCTTGTCGGAAATTTAATCCACTCATGTCTCCTGAACTGGACTATTTGAACGGCTTATGAATAATTCAGCTAACCAAGTGTCGTCGCCATTTTTTTTTAACGAATATTAGTCTTTTTCTCTGTCTCTGGAGAGTTTTAGCGTGAACAAAGTATAATCTGTCGGATACAGTATCAGACGAATTTATTGACACATATTGTTCTTATTCTGAAGAAAAACCAGCACTCCATGTGTTTTATTAGATGACTAATATAGTGTAGTTTGTCTGTACCAGAACAGTAACATACATGATGCTTAATTTTATCCCATCCTGAAAAATACAACCACAACGAAAACACACATATTTTTGTTCGTTGTTTTGGTGGAAATGTCACATTTAATTATACACAAACCTTACAAATCATTTAGTTTTATCTGCATTGAACAATTTTCAACATGAGGCATCGGTGAAATAATAGTACTGTTGTACCCTGTGTAAACGTAGGACATAGAAATTATTCGCCTGCCCAACGAACTCATCTCCTTTTGGCTCACGTGAAAGCATTCTACTGTAAAGCAGACGGCTAATCTGTCACGCGTTCTCTTGGAAAGCAGAAACCGATCCCGTTTCATACAAGGCTACAATGTTAGTCTATTTTACAATGTTTACATTAGATCAACGTTGGTAGGAATACATTCGTTAGGAACAAAACATTTGCAGCGTGTTTGAGAACGAAACATATCTATGGGCGGCCGTTTGTGTTAAAAACACTAACTTCAAACTAACGATCTAACTTAGAATTAACAAGCTAGTATCGAACTAACAAGCTAATTTTTAAATTAAAACCTAATTTTTTAATTAAAACCTAATTTTTTAATCAAAAGCTATCTTGGAATTAATAAGTAAACTTCGAATTAACAAGCTAACTTCGAACTAACAAGCTGTCGTCGAATTGACAAGCTATCCTCGAATTAACAAGCTAACGTCGAACTAACAAGCTAACGTCGAATTAACAAGCTAACGTCGAAACAACCTATCGTGGAATTAACAAGCTAACTGCGAATTAACGCTAGGGAGCGCTGTTTAAAGAGGAGACAACTCCTGCTCTGATATAAGAAAATACAATCACATCTGGATTACAAGATATAGGTCTACGTACAATCCCAAGTTGGATGCCTCCATATGATTTTATCATACAACATTACCATACAAACATTGCCAAACTTTTGGTTGACGCCGATGCATGATAGAGGGAGAAAATTATTAAATAAAACATTTAATTAAAGCAACAATATATAATAAGACCCTAACGCTTTGAGTATTCAGCTTCTACTCAATATTATTAAATCATTTTACTGTATCAAATAATCGAGTATATATTAGACCTGTCACTTAAATCGATTGAATTTACTTTGTTTAAATTTTGTTTGTGTTTTTTTTTAAACAACATTAAATCAGTAATGTTGGAGATTATCTCCGTGTTATTTGCTACGCAAAAAGTGCCACAAAAAAAAGCTCAATATATTTTAAACTATTGCAAACGTGAGCAAAACTCATTAGTGTAGTAAGGCCTACGACCGAGGCTTAGTGGTAGCGAGTACCGGTTTCTAAGCTGAACCTGCTGCTCCTGCGGCTCCGGAAATCGCGATGGTGGTTGCTACGAGGTTTTTATCCGGTTTTCCACCGAATTAAGACTTTGTAAACTGTGAAGTGGACAATCTGTCGTCATATAAGTGAAGGGTGTAAGACAATAGCTCTTAAGGACATAAGCCCTTATGAGCATAAGTCACTAGGACATAATTCCTTATGACTTAAGCCATTATTTGAAATCCGGACACGAGCCCTTATGAATGTTTTAATGATTAGAATAAAATAAGAAATAAATCAGAAATGAATGTAATTTTCTGTCAAATTTTTTTTCTGAAATAGTAGCACATTAAAACGAAGCATATCGTAGCACAGTAAATGATTGTAAAGAGAGTTCTTTTTTTATACACAAATTGATAAAATTTAAAAAAGCGAATACTGTGTCCGGTTCGTAGAGTTCAAAACTTTATGATTGATGTTGAAAAAGTAGGATTTTGTCTTTTTTACCAACATAATATATACAATACATAAGAATCAAGACATCAGCCCATTACATGAGCTTTAGAGCATTTTAAAGAAGCAGCATTAATTAACTATAATCAGAAGGCAATATTTAAATTGGTTGGTTCGATTTTACAACACAACTGAGTGTTTTATCAGAAAAAATAAATACTTAAGGTCAAGATTTGGAATAGGAGTAAGGGCTTATGTCTTAGGGGCTCATGTCCATAAGGGCTCATGTAATTTTAAAGAGCAAATGTCCGTTTTCCTAAGTGAAATACCATTGAAAACGTCGTTAAACACCAAACCAACAAACAAACACTGGTGTAGTACCCCCACACCGAGGCTGTATAAGTTGTTAAAATGTACGAATAAAAACTTGACTGACATATATTGTTTTGTACAAAAATATAGGACCTAGCAGTATACAGATGGATCTATCGATTTTCTATTCGTTTACATATAATGTGCTTTATAAATCACATCAAGCAGGGAGGCATAATGAAACCAAGTGGAATTATACATCGAGTAGAGGAGGTAGAATGAAGACAAAGAATGGACGGACAGACAAATTTCCAAGAATGTTACAAGATTAGCATCAAGGCAGTACACAATCCAAATATATCAGATGTTAAATGAAACAAGTTTGAGCTTGATACATAGAGTATTTCTTTTAGATACAAATAAACATCGAAATACGCCAGCAGGTAGAGTGAAGGCGAATGACGGACAGATAGACACACAAACAAACTACCAAGAACGTAACACGAATATCACAGTAACAGTATGTGCATAGTCCCAATATGTCAGCTGTTAAATAAAATAAATTACAGCTCGATACGTTGAGTACTTTTGGAGGTTGAGGTCGAGATATGACATACATATATATATATACCCGCAAATATCTTACGGGGAATAAAAACAGTAGTGACACTAGCACAATGTATACGTCTTATTCCTCTGTCTTAGCCCTACGTCCCGCCTATCTAAACCCATGGTGAAAGTTGGAAATCGATAGGCCGCTATTTCTGATTTTTCTCTGATTTTTTTTAGATACACTGGAACCATTCATTAGTATTGTACATACTTACAATATTTCTTTTTGGAATTTCGATCTTATTATTGCAAAGGGAGATAACTTATACGTGTCAACTCGGGCGAGAAACTCAAATAAAACCTTATTTAAACGTCATAAAATAGAGAAGGGGTTTGATTATTGTTATTTTTCTATCAAAAAAGGCCGGCCATAGCGGCGGATCAATTTCCAACTTTCACCATGGGTTGAGATAGGCAGGACGTAGGGCTAAGACGGAGGAATTAGCCCTATTCATTGTGCTATATCTTACCAGGTGTATACATAACTGCGTCTATTTTATATCCATTATTTAGTTGTAACGATTATCAGTAGCGTATTTAAGGGGGGAGGGGGGTTATGGTGCCATGCCCTCTCTCTTAGGAATTTTTTATTTATTTATTTTTTTTCTATCTATTTCGGGATAAATTAGCAATTTAGGCCTACATTACACACCAAACTATACAACAATAGTTGTATGTGATGGTTAAACAGGATTCGTAGTTTGGGAAAAGTTTCGGAATGCCATGAAACTCAACCTGTACGAACCATATTAATTGCTTAAGAAAAATTAATTATGCCATTTTAATTATAAACAGTGTGTGTTTATAATGTTAAGCTTCCACACAAGCTGTGTGCGCTTCTCCTGGTTATCATTCCTGTACGCGGATTTTTTTAACTTTCGACTTGCCCAAATTTTTGTCTTGCTGAATTGTCCCATTTGGGACTCCAAAAAAAGAAGAAAAAAAAGAAATTAGAAATCTATCTGTCTGAATGGAATGGGAATAATGTACATATAAGGTCTGGAGTTGTGTGCGATAGTCTTACAATATGTGAATGGAAAACAACAAATCCCATTCCGTTAAAAAGTTTGGCATATATCAAACTCGTCATTGTGGTGCGAACAGACAGGACTTTACAGACTGCCGTTTTATCATAACACTGCTAATTAGACCTTAAAAACTGATCTGAGATATCTTCCAATCCAAAACTCGTGATGTACGTATATAAATGATTTTGGTTTTGCCAGTCTCCCTAGTTTCATAGCTTTGGCCAGAAACTTTCACATCATAAAATACTCAAGTGGCTAAACGGGGCAACGATATTTTTTTTAAATAGATAATAAAATGTCAATCTTATCAGCGTTCTCGCCCAGAATATTTCCCAAAATCAGCATAGATTGTCGCTCCGTCTTTCCTCATTCTCAGAGCTTTCGAGGACTAGGTGGGCCTCCTTTTGTTGGGTTTTCATGTTTTAAATTTTAAATGGCTACCTTTTGTTGTCTTTTTTTTCGCTTATAAAATTCGAAGAATTAGGATCGATCCATAAAAAATGACAGAATGAATTTTTACTGCCAAAATACTTTGAGATTGCCTCTACAGGCTTCCTAATACACGGACCTTCCGGGGCCTAGACGGCCCTTGGACCCTAGCCTATTAAGCTATTATAGTCAAGATCCCCCTTCGCTTTTACAGAATGCTAAATCCGCAACTGTTAGCTGTGATTTGCGGCTAAACACAGATTTGACGAGGCTTTGTGCTTTTATCAGTCTCCAGTAATTACTGTGTAGATCTGTCTATTAGCACTAGGCCTACTTACCATACATATCTATCTATTGATGATAAATAATTTTCGGGCAAATGATTCATTTTTCGGACAAAACATAGTCTGCCCCCTAAAAATACACCCTCCCCTACGCTTTTGTCTGTTTTTCGGGATTTTTTATTAAAAGAAGTTTAAACCATACATTCGCCAAAATTTAAATCACAATCAAGTGTAGAAATGAAATACTCGAAGATTTGCCAAATCAAAACCTTGATAAATCCAGGAAAATAAAAATTAAATAATATACTTCCTGACTTCCGGGTTGAAGCTAAGCATAAAAAATCATGCAAGTCTTTTATACTACCATCGACAATAGGTCTCTTGGTTCAGCAAATTTAAAAAGTGTTGATGGGTTAATTAATTGTAGGCCTATGCATGACGGTTACGCGATGTGGACGATGTAGAAGAAAAAACTAATGTAAACTCATGTTTTGCAATGACTTTGAGGTTGAAAATTAAGGATTAACTAAATATTTTTAGCAGCAACGACTGCTGGAGTCATAAGTAGAAATCACAACATTCCCTTAGATATGCATCAACAGCATTACAAAGACAGCTGATAAACCGTCACATCATTAAGGAACATTCAGAAGTGGATAACGGTGAGTTTATTCTGCAATATTTTGCTTATTTGGGGAAAACAATTTTTTTAAGTTTGATCAGATTCTATAGTATAGAAATTCGTGCAGGTTGAAACACGTACAGGCACCGAATCGCCAGCAGTAAATGGCGGCCACCTAGACCGCCAAGGAAAATGTGTGTTAACAAGTAACCAAATATATATGATATTGTCTTGTGAACCGACCCTGCGCCGGCTGTGGAAGACATCAATATATCGATGGCTCACAATCTCAAAACAATAGATAAACATACAACTTTGTCGGGTTTAATTTGGGCATGACATTATACTTCAGGTAATTTCACTTGTACGATCGTGTGCCAGCATGAGACCAATAACTTTTTGAATTTGAATGGCAAATATCTGTTAGTTTTGATTAAATTAGACTCGATCCTCCGCTGGGTGTGTAGACATAGAACTTGACCTAGCTTTTTCAAAATATGTATACATGTACGCGCTTATGTAAAAATCGTAAGAAACAAAGAACAGAAAGTGTTTATTGATCATTTCATGGCGAGTCTATGTATTTAACAAATAAATGCAACAGAACCGAAACGAAAGTATAGACGGTTTTGCCTCAAAAGGTCACATTTTATAAAAACAGATAAAGCAAAAAACGTGTTGTTGTTTACAAAGTATTCCGAAGCCCTGTGATGCGACAAGTAGGCCCTATCACTGCGCGCTGAAAGCTTTTTTTCAAAATATCGGAAACCAGACAAGATGGCTCGGTGATACCTTAGAGTTCGATTCTCCGCAGGTAGGTCCGCGAATAATGTTTAGATTGCTTGTATCCAATGCCTATGTTTGCTCAATGTTTAGAAGTGCACGCGCTGTCATTTCATGTCAAATCAAGTGAAATATCGCGAGATTTGGTTGCCGTAAATACCGAGGATGCCTTAGCCAGGCTGGTATTACTAGATTTAGTCCAAGTTTGGAGCTTTACGGTCTTGTTTTCGTTTTCTTTATTGCGGTTTCCGCTTTAGTAAATACCCTAGCGGTATACTAAAACGAAGACCAGAAACGATGACACAAGTTAATTTATAGCCCTTGTATCCAATGCGTAGGTTTGCTCAAGGTTTAGAGGCGTGCTTGAACGAATTTCGTTTGTAGTAATGCCCTGATGTCATTTCATGTCAATCACGTAGAATCTCGTGAGATTTAGTAACCACATTGTGGAGAATACCGAGGTTGCCTTAGCCTTGCCGGTAGGCATATTAGGTACTACTAGCTTAAGTGCATGTTTGGAGTTTTACGGGCTTGTTTTTCTTCATATTAATTTTTCGCTTTAGTAAATACCCTAGGGGTATATCTGATGGTGAGGAGGGTCCGTAAGGGGCTGATTCGCTGATTGCTTTCGCTTATCGGTTTTCGCTTTATTGATACCCTTGGAAAGCAACAAGTGTCATATAAGTTCAAACCGAATATCAAACCAACTTCATGGTAATGGGCGATGTCCTCCATAGATTAAACTGGCTCACTCCATGTGTGTGATATCGGTTTTTTGCCTTAACATGTGTAATGTCTTAAAACCCCAAACAAGCAAACAAACAATGTAATACAAATGGCGAAAATAAAATTTAGCTACCAAAACATAAGTGTAGAGTTCTTCGTACTTTTTTTTAATAGTTCATATTTATAAATAACATATACATATATTTTTAGCATATTGCTTAAACGTTAATTTGTTGTAGATAAAATTGATAAATAATAGTACGATTTGAATAATTTAATATGGCATCTAGCCGTGAGATTCAGTTGGTTATATTTAAAAATAATAATAACTATTACAAATTGAATATGCACCAGGTATTCAAAGATGACCCAGTTCTTCTTTTGTACAAAAAAATTGTTTAAATATATTTATAAGGGTTCATCACAATTGTATACATTTATTGTGTTATAGCACTAAAACTCATACATAGGGGGTGCACAGTGTGGAAACTGACTAAGATTTATCCGCGTACCATTCATATTTTCTTAGAAATTTCGATTAAATGTGGTTTCAGTCACAATTTTTTTACTAATAAATAAATAGTTTCATTACTCAACTTGTAAACATTTGCCTATATACAATTCAATTAAATAAAATGTTATAAAATATTGGCACTTAATGGCACTCATATAGTCAATTGTGCTGTGTTCAACAAAAGTTTCCCCGACGTATTTAAATATATACATCTCAGAAAAAAATCTATACATATACAGGTAATATATTAAAGCTCTGATATTTTAGAAACCTTCCAGATTTTTGTGACCTTGACATAATATTTGCGTATTTACAAAGCAAAATATTTTAATAATTATACCTAGTAATTGTTAAGGGCCTATATTTGGTCTCATAAAGTCAGTCTAACTGGGAAAGGCATATGATTTGTTTCAAACGGTCTGAAATACGGGCTGTAGGGCGTCATCATTGGCGCATGTGGGAAGAAATAAGGAGTCGTAGGTGGTTGAGGTAAAGGCATCCCTGGGTGGGGGTACCACATGGGGGCAGGGTGCATTGGGGATTGAACTAAACCTTTCGTGACTAAGGGCTGGACAGGTACTGGACTTGTATGCTGTTTAACATCTGACAATTCTTTCTTGTTTTCTGAAAGAAAATTTTTTTAAAAATTAAAATTTTGAAGTTAGAACAATATTTACGAATTTGCTTGTACACAATTTACATGTAAATAGATTAACTTAAACAGTTTTCATAAGTAGATTTTATATACGGTTGTGCAAAAGGCGTATTCTTGTATTAAAAAAAAATCTAATTTCAAAGTTTAACATCATTGCGTATTGTCAATAAGTAGATATCGACAACTTAAATTTAATTTGTATGGACAAGTTTTAATTTTATAATCAAATTAAGGGTCTTTATTTTAATATAATTTTATCAAGAAAAAACACATACCTGCTTGCTTGGTATTGAACAATTTTCGAAGACATCTGGCTCTTGGCGGCGCCTCACTAAAAGTAAAAATAAATATATATATTAAAATTGTAGGTCACTCCGCTTGATAGTGAAAGAAGGTATTCATTATATATTATATATATTAAAAGCTGCTTTTTTTAATAGCAGAGAAAAAAATGTTGCCTCTACTGCGATTCGAACTCGAGTATCTGGATAGCGGGGCCAGCGTACAAAAGGTTAAAATCTATTAATTTGTAGATATATGGTTTTTCTATGGACTTATTAACAGACCTTGTGAAATACCGATTCCAAGTATTAGGGATTTAGTCAAATATTGCAAACTTATATCGTTTCTAAATAAAACAAAGATAAATGAATGAAAAATAAAAACTGGAATACTTACTTGGCAGATTCTCGATATGGTTTAGCGAAAGGGTTGTTCATGATTTTCATATACGTCACAGCTTTGTTTTTATAGGCTGTGACCGCAATGAATGAGGTTTCCGGCAAACTGAAGATGTAAGTCGGACACCTTGTGACGTCTTGTATACCAGGACTGCCTTTCACTATATGAATCCGTGTCATGTATTTGTGCATCGAACGTAAAAATATCTAAAATCAAACAAAAATAAAGTTATACCTTCTTACATAAAAAAACATTTTGTTCGTCTAAGTAATGAGAAACAAAGAAAAAATGAACTTTAATTTAATAAAATTAATTATTTCGGAATTTAATTAATTTTTACGATTTAACTGGTTCCATCACATCATTTATCGATTGAGAACACGGTATTTCAACGTTTGCCTCATACTTCCGTACTAAGCCGCGGAGGCCAATATATGATGAGGGAACGTATTAACTTTATATTTCTCATATTGAAATGATATCTCTGGTCATAAACACTCCGTTGTTGTAAACTTGATTATAATGCTGTCTCGAAATATACTAAAACTGGACACGGAACTATTGAAGTTTCTTCCAATGTGTGTAGTTTTAGTTTACATTCACTGACTAATGGTGGACAGCTTTGAGAAAAATAACAAAACATGTTTTCGTTGGTTGGTTATATAATTATTTGAAAAAAAATTCTCGCTTATCTTACCTTGTTAGCACTTCTCTCCGGAGTATTAGTGATTTTCACGGAAGCGAAATTAATTGCGTTTTTCATCCAGAATGAGCCAGGTTTTGGAGAGTCTGTATGAATGACGGGTGGATTGGTTGTCATGGATTCAGCCGCCCCCACAGGCGCCCACTGTTTATTGACGTATTTATACGAATTGTCATCAACCTGATAGATTTCCAAATAAAAACTGTACAGTTCATTTGGATCCAAACCCTCGACTTCGACTGTTACGTAAGGGAACATACGTCTGTAAACAATAATATTAGGTTCTACTGAAAAACACGTATTTATTTTAATTGCAAAATTCGTTAACATATTGTTTTATGTTGGCAGGGGCGATATTTTTTCACCTGGCGTAATAGTTTATTGCATTAAATAAAGTTTTTTGGCCAGGAAAGGGATGCGGGGAGTGGTGGGGGATACAATTCTCAATTAGTTGCATAAATAAACTACTTTTTTTATAGGATTTGTAAAGTCTTAGGTTATTTGTCGATCAAACTAAGATAATATGTAATTAAATATTTCACAATACCTTCCGGATTTATTTATAATCATTTCAGTTCCAGTATTATTGAAGGCATTCCACAGGTGACGTTCTAGAAGGCGGACAGTCACTCCTTGAATCGTGCGCCCGACCGTCGGGGCCGGGAATTCCATTCGAGCCATCTGGGGTAAAACAACGGGTGACATGGTGGTGGGAGGTGGAGAGGCTTCGGGGGGTGAACTGTTTGGTACTGCTTGTTTTAACTCTAGGTATTTGTCAACAGGCTGGCTCAGTCCCGGGGGACTTTGATCGAAAGAGTTTTTAGCCAGCCATTGAATGACGTTACTGTGAGGACCGGTTTCCGTCAGCCGGCGCCGTTTTCTCGCAGGCTCGTCCTCAGTCTCTTCACAATTTGACTTCCGACTGTCAGATATTGCATCGTCTTTGGATACTGTCCCACAAAATGCTTCTACTTTTACCAACCCTTTGGACAAATCCAGTGCTTCCGTCTGTTAAAAATAAATAATACCTGTGACATTTCAAAATACCTCGACCTAAAATTGTATTCCTTTTAAAATCGTTTATTACCAATCTATAAATCTTCACCTTCAAATAAATATTTACATCGACTATTGATTATTATTTTATAAGAGCAGTCTGGTATAATACCATAGGCTAGTTTCTTAAATTAATTATGTCATAGAAAATGTTGACACCTCGATGCACTGGGAGTCGAATATAGAGCATTTCAGTAAGGGAAACCACACGATTTTGACTTCAGGGGTAATATAGGTATATGAATCGGTTTATTGGATTTAATAAGCATATAGTTTTATTAAATACTTCCTTTGTAGAGACTAACTTTATATAACATTATTTAGGTTATGTAATTGTCTAATTATTAAAACTCAGGTGTCCACCGACGAGTCTCAACCGGTAGACTTGAAGAGAAACTGCATGATATACATATACGCATTTGCAGCTGTCATTAGCTGCTAGACGGTTATAGTGCAGAGAACAATGGACTAATTGGTCATAACTTTTGACACCTGTCAGTGACTTGCATCTGTCACAAGATACAGGTGTTTTGATTTCCGAAATAAAAGTAAAATTAGTTATATTATTACACAATATAATATGAATTTAATGATTAATATGTTTCGATGAACTGATACATAGATTAAATAATAATATAATTATTTCACAGTGCGATCCATATAATATACATATAGTATATAGCTTGTTCTATTTGTGGCATAGGTCAAATAATAAATATCTCAAAAGGCTTTATACAACTGTTAGAGATATAGCTTATTGATTGTACGCCATTTAGTTATTATGCCAGACTATGAAATCAGGATACCAACGAATCCTTTTTTTTAATTTAACAAACGTCATTGACAATTGTTTAAGTAATTTGTTTAAATAATCATTTTAAGAATGAATAATAACAGTAAAAAGCAGTTACTTTGAATGCCAGTGTGCGTCGAAGCAGGAAACGCATGGTTTAAACTTTAATATTAATAGAATTACTTGTTTATTGAGATTGACATATAAGGACTTTAAACACTTCATATAGAACTAGCATTGCTAGCGTTAAGCTCGTCTGGTTATTGAAAAATAATATTAAAAACTGGCATTGTTTTGTTTTCATTTTCTAAATTTGTGATTCTTGACATCTAAATAACCAGCCTAAAAATAATGCTGTAGAATGTATTTTAAGAGTGAAATTGTATATATAGCACAATTTCGTAAGATCGTTGCAAGTTTGGAAAAGCCCAATTTTGGAGAAACACAGCGAGAACTATAAATTTTAAAAAATGCACAAATATTCCGAATGACCATAAACTTTTATAAAATATGTGGTAGGGAAGCAAAGAGAATATGAAAAGTACAAACATCCTTACCTTTCTATTCATTGCGAATTGTACGATAAAATCTTTCGGTGTTGTCTACTATGGATGTCTACCTTTGATCTCTCCCAATTGTCATTTGATATAGTTCTCATCGGAATCAATCCCTTATAAGAGCTGGACTTGTTGACGGAGATCACACGTAGCTGACAGCTGATTAGTTTGGAAATTGACACATTGTAACAACAATGTGACTGATCTTTGACACCTGGAGAGTCGCGAAACGGGAGCGCGTGTGGTAGAGAACGTTCTCAATAGAGGTGTAAATAGACACCCCATCGCCATCGAACAGGTGTCATTGAGACTGTAGCGAAATGTACATGAGACTATCAATGCCGCGAGAAGCTGTTTCATTTCACGTAATTCACACCTTGGTTTCCTCGCTAACCAAAAAGCTTTGGCATTGATTTCAAACTGCGCTAACTGACCAGAGGAAGTCGTAGGGATATTTTCTGATCACCACAGGAGACCCGGGCAGTGAGCTGGATTTTCGGGCTGTTACAAATATTGCACTACAATGAGTCATAAAGTATCACTCACTTTTACAATAGATTGACAGCCCTCTGACAACGTTTCAGCTTTCACGGCTTTTCACACCTTATTTTAATCAGTATTATCGGTTTGTATGTACTCACAAATCCGTCATGTAACAGTCGCGTTGTCTCCTCTAACGTTTTGGCAGTGATATGAATATAATTTTGAATATCTTCTTTGCTTGGAACTTGGAACCGTAATTGAAAATGCTTTTTTATATATCGGGAGTACGTTTGTATCAAATATTTAGTTTACTGAACGATTTTCATATCAAATCCATGCATTTTATTTTGATCCCATAATGGGGGATCTGAAATAAAACAACGTGATACTTTGAAACCGTGCAAATATCAGGTGAATATGTTACAGTTTTATGGCTTGCAGAAGCAAGTTGCAGTTTGTTTTACGAAATTTAGGATCAATTACATGCTTGGTGCTATACGCCACACTATTTTTGACACTTAATTTCACTTACATGTTATGCAATCCTAATTTATTTTTGTGTATGCTAATAAAGATAACAGCTTTTGTGTATTCTTGCGAGAGCTCAAATCTAATTGAATTTAAGCACTCTATGACATAATTTGTAATATTTAGGTATAGATCTTTTGTAGGAAAATAACATTTAAGTTAATGTGGTTGGCTTCAGATAGGGTTCAGAGAACATAAATAAATATTTTAACTCACTACATTATCATATTGCTTTGAACAGTATTTATTTCCATGAAAAAGTTAATAGATTGGCAAACAGGCATGACTTTTGACTATTATATTTGTACCAATAATTTCCGGAACAATATTTATTTATTTAAAAAATGGATTGATCTGATTTGTTTCCTTAAAATGAAATTGTTCTTCGGCCTTAAATAATCAATATGCCTGTGACAATTCGATTTATTATTTTGAGACACATGTCTTAATATTAAATTAAAAGTTTCGATATCCTTAATCGTTGAGAGTGACAGACCACTTGAACAGAAAAAAAAAACTATTTTCCCGGATACGTAATACGAACAATTCACACACTAGGGGGGAATTTTGGACCAATCACGTGACATCTTGTGGTCCACAGCTGAGTTCTAATGTTGTGTTTTTGATTACAGGACACTTACTCAGTCGTAGGGGGCCAGAAATTTACTTCCAGAATCTTTCAAAAAACCCTGAGAGGAGTGTGACACATGTAAGAGGAATCATAGTAGCCGGACCATTTTATTTTTAAAACAAACAGTATTTAGAATACAAGAATTAACACGTTTCGAAGCGGTAAATGAGTTAAATGTAAAGCATTGATATTTGTTAGTTACTGCCGTGAACACTTGGGTTGAAACAATATATTAGTAAAACCAGATCTAAATCAGCTGACCGATATATTGTTGTCTCCACTTGAACACACTCTGAAGTACTCGAATGTACACGCTTACATTCGAGGACTTCAAACTACCGTCGCCATTATCCCAGCAAGAAACATTATAGCTGCGTTGTAATATGGTTGTTGCCCCATGTAATATACAGACAACGTTTTTATTGCGTTGTACAAAACCCTACCAATTCACAACAAAGCCACAACGTAGTCGGTTTGAGTTGTCACAACATAAAACTACAACGTTTCCAGTCGGGTTGTCTCCTGTAACGTGTTGGCAGTGATATGAGTATAATTATGTATATCTTCTTTGCTTGGAATTGAGAAGTTGGATATAAAACGACCAACAACACCGTATTTGAAAATGTTTTTTATGTATACAGATGACGTTTGAATAAAATATTTAGTTTACTGAACGATTTTAATATCAAATCCATGCATTTTATTTTGATCTCAAAGAGGGTGATCTGAAATAAAAACTAGTAAATTTACACGGGATATTTTGAAACTGTACAAATATCAGGTGTATATGTTTAACAGTTTTACGGCTTGCAGAAGAAAGCTGCAGTTTATAGTATGATATTTGGGTCCAATTAAGCTATACGCCACACCGTCACTATTTTTTACACTTATTTTCACTTACATGTTATGCAATCCTAATTTATTTTTGTGTGTGCTACAAAAGAACACAGCTTTTGGTGTATTCTTGCAAGAGCTCAAATCTAATTGGACTTAAACACTCTCTGACACAATTTGCAATATTTAGGTATAAATCTTTTGTAGGAAAATAACATTTAATTTAAATGTGGTTTGCTTCAGATCGGGTTCAGAGAACATAAATAAATCTTTTACTTCACTACATTATCATATTGCTTTGAACAGTATTTATTTCCACGAAAAACTTAATAAATTGGCAAACAGGCATTGCATTTGATTAACATATTCATATTAATACTTCTACAGAAATATTTGTCTATTCAGAAAATTGATTTGTCACGGTTTTTGTTTTAATATGCTATTATTCGTCGGTTTTAAATAATCCATATGCCTGTGACAGTTTGATTTATTAATTTGAGACACATGTTTAAATCTATTAAAAGTATCGATATCCTAAATCGTTGGGAGCGACAGTCCACTTGAACAGAAAAACCCACACGCTAGTGGGGGGGGGGGGGGGGGGGGACCAAACACGTGACGTCTTGTGGTCCAAAGTTCTAATATTGTGTTTTTGATTCCGGGACGCTTACTCAGTCGTATAGCGGGCCAGACATTTACTTCCACAATCTTTCCAAAAAAAAAACCCATGAGACGAGTATGGCACACGATGGAGGGATCATAGCAACCGGACCATTTTATTTTTAAAACGAACATTATTTAAAATACAAAAATTGTCACGTTTCGATGCGGTAAATGAGTTAAAGGTAATGCCTTGACTTTAGTTAGTTACTGCAGTGAACACTTGGGTTGAAACAATGGCTTCGTAAAACCATAACTAAATCAGGTCTCCGATATCTTGTTGTCTCCACTTGTACACACTCTGAAGTCCTCGAATGTACATGCGTACATTCGAGGACTCCAAACGACCGTCGCCATTTTGTCACTTTTTTTTTCAAGTCAACTGATAACATATAGTCCTTTTAAGTTTAGCTTAGATTCGTTGTTCTATTCATAAGTACCACATGAGAGCTACCTAGATATGTAATGATTTTTCGGTAGGGATTTGGCCACCTCTCTTCAAACAAGTTAACCACTTCGCTCAGCCTGTCGAGGATCTCTTGGTCTCAAGGACTATAACATTTTTGAATGGTCAACAGTCCAGTGTTTTCAGAGAATTTATGGTGGTCCATATTGCTTATTAATCGAGATACAAAAAACCAAATACACGTAAATAGATATTTTGAGTCTTATATTCTACTTGCATCATTATAAAGTATAGTATTTTGAGGTTAATCCGTCAAGATCTCAAAACTTTATCATTGCCATTATAAACTTGTAAATGAAAGCGGATTTTGTACGAAATGCTTAAAAATTTTGTGAAAATCTGTTTAATGCATAAATGGATATACTAAAGCTTTGCCGAAATTTGATTGTCGCCAAAATAACAACTGGTCTAATTATTACTTAATATGTTTTTGTATTCATTTTCTCTTAGTTGACAACAAGACATTTAAACACTCAGGGGTGTTTAAAAAAAAACTAATAACCGTATTTAATATCCAGGTGTTAAAACAAACAAAGTCGCACAGCTATTAACAGCTTATGGAAATACTCAGGTTAAAAATAGCTGTTGTTTCTACACAATTAACAGTCTCTCGACCATGACATTGAGGAAAATCCGTCATATGTAAGACATATCGTGACTCCTACTTCCGGTATAGTATTGATGCTATAACTACAACCTTGACCAACCCTAACCTTAGCCATAACCCTAAACCTGACACTGAGGTCCGAGCTGCTCTGATTCGACTCGTAATTTGGTCTATATATAGGGTCATGATAAAATGCGCATGTTGATTATTTGTCAACTATTTATCTGATGGACGGAAACAGATTCTGTGGATACATTAATAGTCTACTTAAACGTACTAGCATTTGTTCACATGAGACAGTGTAAACGTACTAGCATTTGTTCACATGAGACAGTGCAAGTAGTTTCTTGAATTTAAATAAGGGTTCGGAATGTTTTATCGACATGAAGATTAACTTATGATAGCTAGTAGCTGTTTCTCCGAATCAAGTAAATATTTCTGGGACGAGTTTGATACGTGACACCCAAACGATGACGCCGAGGGATATATAAATGTGTATTTTGATAATAGTTTCTGATCAATCTTTTTTCTGGAGAGTTTCTAAAGTGGACGAAACCCTCGTACGCTAGGCCTGGCCATCCCGCATTTATTTCAGCCACAATTCAGCAAATAAAAGGTTTGTGTGTTTGTTTCATTCGGATTTAACGTCCTACTCAAGGGTATTTCACTTAAATGACGGCGTGTCAGCCCAATGGGCGAAGGAAATCACCCTCAATACCACTGGTAACAAACAAAGGCAAGACAACCCAAAACAGATCAGCTTCCTGTTCCCCTTTAGTTCTGAGAGTACCAGGGCAACATGAAGCTCCCTCCAACCACCAGCGCAAATAAAAGCAGACCAAAACAATATGACCCGGGTGTATCTTAGAGTCACTGTCTCGACGTAGGAAGTAGAATCGATTATATGTAAGAATGAGTTTATGATGCGTCCAGTAAATGATTTAGGTCTAAGTAATGTATTGTAGCTCCCTGACGTAACACCGGAAGTAGAACTCATACATATAACTCTTTCTTACTCCTTGACATGTGTTTGTTATTAAAGAGGACATCGATAATTGTATTAACACTTTTGAACTGTGAAAATATTTGTGCTTATGATATTTACACTTGTTTGTTTGATTGATTGGGGGTTTATACGTCGTACATAAGGGTATATATTTAACTTATATGACGACGGATTGTCCACTTCACATGTGAAGTTCCTGTTCCTTCCATTTCTTCGTGCAAAACCGGACGAAAAACTCAAAACAAAGAAAAAGTTATATAATATTCAAATGCGTGAGTGTTTTCAGATTGATGGCTTGGAGAAATTTGTACAGTATAAGAGCACGTATAGATCCTGATGGGAAGGAAATAAAGGTATACAACCCACCCTGACATAGTAACTATCAAAGATATAAACAACCGAATTATGTCTGTTAATTAGGCTTATTTGTGGATTTAAAGCCTGGAAGAGTATTGACATTCACTTGTCTGTTTAGCATCACAAATATCAATTTGGGAATTCCCCGCCACCATAATGAAGCACGCTTTCCCTGTCAATGTCAATGCGTGCCTCATATATATAATTATCAACACATATTCTGGTACATCCTTCATGTCAGATATGACATCACTTTAAGTATTATGCTCATGGCTAGTGTAAGGGTTAGGGTTAGGGTAAATTTAGGGTTAGGTTTAGTAGCAACCCCAAATTCCTTTTTAGTGTTACAGCATTTTGGTTTAAACACGTTGTTCTTCGCGCACTCAGATCAATTCGTTGGTCAATATGACTTTTGTTTTATATCCAAGTAACACATAATAGAATTCATAATGACCAAAATTTAACCAAGAATTCACGTGTCGTCTTACATAGCGGACGTGCCGACATTCCGTTGTTAACAGAGTAAGAGTTATATACACTTAGATCATAATTCTGCTCTGCTTAAAGGGGAATACCACCCAAAAACCATATTCTATAAATAAGTAAAACTCTTTGTGTGTAATACAGTACATTAATTTCCATTTTCATAATTTTATCGTAACTCTGGTTATCATTCATTAAAGATTATCACAAGACACAGTTGAGCCATCAACTCCTGTGTACAGCAGACTTCACTGATCTATCATTGGATAGTTCAAAATTGGCTGACCAACCAGAGTGCAGGAAAACT
>JAVFBW010172579.1:0-11070 GCA_034783835.1 Mopalia ciliata
AATTAATGTATTGTATTACACACAAAAAGTTTTACTTATTTATAGAATATGGTTTTTGGGTGGTCTTCTCCTTTAAGTTCTAACAATGAAACTGGCTCTGTTTGTCGGTTAGCACTTAAAGTCTTGGCAAGGTTGTTTAACTCATATGACGGCCTTCCAGTCCACTGAGAGACAAAAATAATCCATAAAACTAATCTCAATAAGCGAAGAGAATACAGGACAATCACGCAAAAACAAAGACGTTGCTCCTCTTGATGTCGCCACTTAGCCCCGAGAGCACCAGGTCAACTGGAGTCCGCATCCCAACAACCGGCGAATTTCCTCGGAAATTGAAAGCGCCTGGACTACTCCTGATTTTTGGGGGATTTGATTTAAGGCATTACTTAGTGTTGTTTCAATCGTATGGTATATCAATCACCTGGTTGAACACAACCTCTATCAACAAAGACAGAAAAGCATGGAGAAAAAGTAACACCGAGTCGCCATAGTGTGGTCATGAATCCCGCTAGTCAACAAGAAGCTTCCTTTTATCGCTTTCTGCTTTCTAGGAAAATAATTACCGCTGGCTTTGTTATCAATTTTGGAGCGTGCTTTTAGAAATCTAATTATATAACTTATGGTTAATAAATAATGAACTGAAAAAAATGGAATTACCGAGTGACTAGGAGAAAGGTATACAAAAGCACGTTATGCAAATATAATTAGCGAATATTTCAACAAGTCGTAAATCTTTTGTCAATTTCAAAGGACGATGAAGAAACAGGATAAATAATTAATATGACAATAATACGCAACCTATATACTAGATTTCTAATGCAAATATATAACCAAGGTGGTTCAATACAAACGGAAGCAATTATTACATAATAACATTCAATATTTTTTGTTCAGTACAATGAAAACATCATGGATTTTTTGATGATCTGCATGCTGTCAAACCACTCACAGTGGGTTTCTAGCGATGAATTCGTTATTTATACATATTAGCTGCATACTGATGATCATAAAAAATGACTTAAACTCATAATTCAAGTTACCCTTGAATGATTTCATTCATCATTAGTTCATAGTGAGCAAAACCGTTGCAACTAAGATTGAGGTAAAATTGATGACTATTAATAAGGTTTGGTTTTAGGTTTATGGAAATCAAAATATTTATCCATGTCTAACCTCCTCCATAAATATAGAGAAGAATATAGAAGAAGGGATAGTATAATCACAATCAGTATTGATATACTCAAACCAGACAAACATATAGATAGATCTAATATATATAAACATATTTATGAGGTGTCGGTTCCATGGGCATCAGTGTGGAATTAATCTATGTAACAATAGGTATGTGTGTTGTTATTCAAAATGATTGTCCGGTTCAGACATTTTGTAAACAGGTTTGTCTCATGGCAACAAACAGTAATTGAACACCAAAACGGATTTGAATCTGCATGGTGCTTTTGTTTGTTTAGAGCCATTTCTCACTGTACCTATGGTAATTTCGCTCATATGGCGGCGTTCCATCCCAATGAGGAAAGGGATGTTATATTCAAGGTCACTGACAACAAACGCAGACAAGATACAAGATAAAATAGGCCTACATGGTGCAATGAGAGTACGTGGATTTGTGTTAGAGGCAATTGATTTGTTTGTTTGTTTGTTTGATTGGTGTTTAACGTCGTACTCACTTATATGACGACGGATTGTCCACTTCACACTGTACACAGCCTTATTACGGTGGAAAACCGGGAGGAAACCTCGGAAAAACCACCCCCGCGATTGCCGGAGCCACAACATGGGACTCGCTCATATACCTGATGGTCGAAAGGCGCTCGAACCCGTGAACGGTAAATCGAAGCATGTTCAGCTCAGGAAGCGCACTCGCTACCACTAACACGGCCGCGTGCTATCTCACTCAGAAATTTTAAACAGTTTTTTCCACAAAATTTCGAGGTCAAGATTGGCGAACAAGCCATAGAGCCTATATTGATGCAGTTCGCCAGTGATATAACACAACAACAGCCAATGTTACGCAAACAAATACAGTCAAGAATCAAAAGTTTCAAAGCTTAAGTCATGATTTGAAAAGTAGAGTAGGCCTAATGTACTATCCACGCTCTTGAAAGCAAAAACATTAACCAAGATTATTCCATTAAACGTTGTACCGTATTATACTCAAGAAGTAACGACATTCCAGTAACAAGGCACTGGCATGTCATTTTCTTGCTGTATAGAACTAAGTTATAATTCAGTTGATAATATTAACGTTTATAATTTCACTTTCATAGTTTTGAATTAAGACTAATAAAACAATATTCACGTTTATAATTTCTCGTTCATAGTTTCTAATTAAGCCCAATAAAACAATATTTAGGTTTTTAATGTCACTTTTATAGTTTTGAGTCTAATAAAACAAAACACTTTGGTGACTTTTAGTCACCGAAATGACTGTACACTGCACCACTGTGACTTAAACAGCTGATACCCACTGACATCAAGCATACATTGTTTTACTGAGCTCAGTGTGACCCCAGGACAGTAACAATTGAATTCTGCAATTTTTAAAACAAGCATTGGCCTTTTGAGGCTGTCAGTTGAGGCGTTTTAAGTATCATACTATATCCCGTGCTTTGGTCCGTTCTGATAATACCAAGCCTCGTTTTGGCGTGATCAAGTTCGAGGACCAGAGTTGTGTATTCCAACATTGATGTTTCCGACGTTTCAATGACATTTAACCATAAAGATTGTGAAGTAAATAGCTTTTTAATTATATTTGCGAAATAATGTTATTTTTATTAAATTTAGAAGAAAACGAGACGAGAACTGGCTCTGAACGTGCATGTAACGATACGAAAGATAAGTCTACAGTTGTTACCTATCAGGCATTTATTTAACAGTCTCTTTTTTAATGTTTAATTATTTTATTATTCACATATATAGAATTGTTATTAACTTATGTGAAAAACGTAATTCGTTTTATATGTTTAAAAAATAATGTACATGTGAAACTCCCTTTCTCAATGTGATATAGTGTTTCACATATTTGAAATTATTTTTATATATGACCATTTTTTTTACATGCGTAAAATTCTCATTGCACATGTGAATTTTTCGATTTAACATATGAGAAATTTTGTGAAGAAGATTTCAACTCGTTCAGAAACAATGTAACCCATACCTTGTTTTCGTAAAGCACTTTATCAGTTTTTTTAATTCATATTTTAAATAAATTAAATACTTAACGGTATGGCCTGCTTACCAGGCGATGCCTGGGTGGAGTGTGTATGAATTGATTGTGTCAAGGTCGCGTATTGATTTCGATAACCGCTTTGTTAAACGCCAACTAACATACTTAATAATAGCCTTTTTTTCGAATGCTTCAAGCCGCATATTGAAATAAAAGATGTCTTTAACAATATCAGTTAAACATACTCAATAACATTCTTTTCTCTGTTATCTTCAAGCCGCATATAGAAATTAATAGATGTCTTATTACACATCAAACAAGATTGCTCTGAAAGAATATATCAGTGATCAGATAACACTGACGTATATATCTCCTGCTATCGTGGTTATTTTCAATTGACCTTTTACTCAATTACAAAGAACGGTGTATAAAAAAGGGATCAACTTACACAGCGACGGGCGGAATGAGTTCGTTAGTAGAAACCAAGACAGGGTATTTCCTTATCGCACAGGAAAGTATCCATAAAGGATGTTCAAGCGTAAAATCCCATCAAAGTATAATCTTTCGTATAGCGTTTTATCAAACAAACAGTGGTTAAATTGTTTAATATGACTAAAACCATATTGATTGTCCACTTTAAGGAAACAGCCATGATAAACTTAAGCAAATGTAAACTTTCACCATCCTAGTCATCTTGGAAATACGCAGAGTGTTTGCCATCTACTTTGCTGACGATAATCATTGCCATGGCAGTGTTTGTTTGACTTAACAAAGACATAATACAATATGTAAATAGGGTCAGATGGCAGTTTCAGGGCCGTACAGATTGTCATAAGGTGCCCAAAGTCAGAAGCAGTTTGCAACCAACGCCAACATCAATTGAGCCATGCATGTCTCCTGTTGTCCGGTATTTGTTGTTGTTTTAATTGTCTTCATTAGAATCGAGTTGTACTGCTCTTCTGGTTTTTCATACAACCACGACATGATGACCTATGAAACGGCTGACAACATGTGTAGACATCAAAACATGACCCTCTTGGTGACGTCACAAGCCGCTTTGGAGATCGCGGTTAGGACATTTTTAAGGTCAGTACATTAATAAGCTTTGCGTTAAGCACTTCTTTAAAGCACAAATAAATCTTCAACCATTCTCTTTTCACGTGACCGGGTGATTTGCAAATCTTTATCAACAGTGGAAGTGGCCGTAAAAATGTAACTATCGGTGGAATACGATCGATGCGTTGGTTCTTTTTGAACAACCCATCAACACTCTCTGCACTTATTAATATATGGTTTCTTTGCCTTAGCGGTGTTTTAAACATAAGTCTGACATGAGATTCTCTCTAAGGGCAGTTGTCAGCAATGCTGTCTTTACTCGGCACTGCAGGCAAAACAAACATTATGGAAACATTTCACATTTTGGTTGTGCTTGCGACAATAAAAATACACTCCGCCATATAAGTTAAATACCCTTAAGCACTGCGTAAAACACCATTTAATTCACCATGTATGAAAGGCCAAGCGACAGTCGTAATAATAGGTGTAGTTCATAAAAGTAATTCCTGAGGGAGCGGGTGGGCCATGGCCCTGCAGAATACTCCCTCTGCTTCCTCGGTCAATCGTAAGAGGCGAGAAAAGAGGTTGCTTTCTGTTGCCTTGGTGTTCGCAGAGCTAAAGGGCAACGGGAAGCAGATTTGATTGTGATGTTCTATATTTTTGTCCGTCGTCATATAAGTGAAATACCCTTGAGTAAGACGTTAAACACGAATCAAACAAACAAACAAACATGAAAGTAATTAATCTTGCAATCTTGCAAAAATTTTTGGAATAAAGCGGAAGTTAAATTACAAACTTTGTCGTTCTGCACTTGCGGAAATTTGTGTCAGCTTTGTTCGACCTATATTGGAATACTCGTCCCTGGTGAGGGATGGCATTACACAAGAACATTCTGACAGGATTGAACAGGTGTAGTTGTCGGCTGCACATATTTCGAGAGTAAAAATTAAGTGCAGAAACCAAAATGTATTCTAAAGGAAGGGATTTGTCCCTACATAGACTTTACGAAAGTAGGCAGGTCTTGAAATGGGCTATTTAATCCATAATAACTGAAAATATTTACTTCCGTCCATGTCTTTGGCTGACCATCTTTAGACCGTCGCCGCCACATGACAGGATGAATCAGTCAATGATCCAATTCGCATGTCAACAGTGTTCAGATGAATGTTATGTAAACTTATATCCCAGCAGGCGGTTTACTGGTTGTAAGCTGGGAAAACTGGTGGAGCCACTAAAAAAAAACATGAATACTACATAGTAAATAGTTTGTGGTTGGATCTATCAGAAACCCATGTGCATACCACGAGAATCATTCACTGTTTAACCCCTCTCTTCTACTCTATGCTTTATAAATATAGGTTTTGTAATTAAAGATACATTTACACCATGTCCATACCACGGGATTAATTCGTTGTGATACTTCCAAATTGTAAATGCCACTAAAAGAGGCCCATTCCCAGAATACACTGGCCATAGAAAATAGAAACTTAATATATTTATCGAGTGTTAGATTCTATTTAATTGCTATGATTTGAACAATAGACAATTAGCCTATATCTATGGATGAAAGTATTGTAAAATGTTTTTACTTTCAGTGGTAAATATGGCTCTCCAGAAATTTGGCTTGGTCTCCGGCTACCAGAAACATCCTCAACGCCTACACATTACAGGTGGTCAAACGAGCTGCCAATGACATGGAGTAACTGGGCTACTTCTCGCTATGGCTACAACCAAGAACCCAACGATTTGGACTCCGATAAGTGTGTCGTTCTCACCGAATCAGGATGGCATACCAGGGATTGCGAGGATACCTATAATTTTGTCTGTCAGCCTCTTGGTGAAACGAGAAAAGGTAATTCTCAAAATTCGCGATAAAGTATTTGTATTACAGTAGCCTAAATAGGTACTAAACTGAATTATTTGTGAGCATCTATCAAAATCCCGTGCACTTACCCTGCACACTGCCACAGAATAATTTACCGACGATACTTCGGACACAAACGGCTACCTAGATATAGTTATACAATTTCTGGATAACCACCTCTTGTTTTGTGATAGAACACTATCACGAAACAAGAAGTGGTATAAATATGTTACCCCACTTCTACATGTCGTTCAAAACTTATACCTAGTTATATTTCTAAACATGCTTAATATAAGTCCCAGTTGTAACTTCAAAACTGAAAATCTTGTTTCTTAGATTTATGCCGGCCAGACTGCCAATTTTGGTCGTTTATATATCTGTTCTATACTTGAAAAAGGGTCTCAGGGTCAGTGAACACTATTTCAATAATGTAATTTATAGATGTATTTTTTGGTAACGGCCTATTTTATTTTCCGATCACTGCCATGTGTCCACTTAATATGTCTATAAAGCAGAAGTATACTAACTAAGTATACAAGTTTATGTTAATAGCTGCTGCTATCGCGTGAGTGATATACGCCATAACGATATGGGATCAGATTGATCTCAATGAGTCCTGAATTTAAATAGTATTATAGAGTTTCTGAAACTAAAGCAAAAGTCCATGACATCAACAAACAATGAAGACTACATTTTTGGATTCAATACATACGGTAGATCATGTATGGCCTGATTAAAAGGAGGGTATGATATATGGGGTACTCCGATACCCTGATTACGAACCTTGCATACTGACAATCTTGTATCTAGACTAACAGCATCGTCCGTAGTGCATCCGGCTGATTTAAAACAACTTTGTATGGGAGAGCAAAGGTTTTGTAAGAAACCGTGCCAACAGTGAGTTGACAATAGTTTCCATAATTTCACTTACGGCCAACGATATGACAATAGGTCTATACGGCAGTGAAGTGTTTTCTCCCTGGTTGGCAATTGACACGACAGTGGCTCTCTATTTAAGCACAGTCATGTTTTTCAAGGTCATGTTGTTCCCTGTAGATTTATCTCAAATGAGCAATATTAAGAACATAGTTAACAACTGAATAATTGATATTAATCTCAAGTCGTTGATACTTGAAATACAACTTGAAATTGCTTGTTTTAGCTTGAGTCAGAAATCATTAATTAGGCCTATCTCCCAGCACTTTTCTCCCGATTAAGGACACAATACACACCATTTTTGATTGATAACAGATGCCTATAAGCCTGGACCCGTTTGACCGAAGCACTATTAGATTTTGTCCGATGTTAGATGACGTCACGACATGTTGAAGGTCTATATCTAACCCGGTATTAGCGATTAAATCTGGTGTTAGTGGCTTATGGTCTTTCGAATCACTTTTCCCTGAACTATTGCAAAAGTTTAATCTTTAAACGTATTATTACATGACGAAGGCTGAGTAATAAAACATAAGCTAAAAGTGCTTTATTAATACTCAGAAATTTCACGACTGCTCAAATATTGCAATACTGTTATATTACCTATGCATGCAACAATTAAAAATAATCACTTGAAACTACAAGTGCTATAGTTGGCTGTGTTTTGAATCAACCAGTTTTTACCATGGTTCCTCAAATAAGATACCATATTCAAACTTAGTATAATTGGCTTTTTACGCCTTGCTAAATGCTATTTCATTTATATGACGGTAGTGTATTCCAACAATAATTGACACTAGCACAACCAAGATATGAAGAGTCTCTTAATGTTCGAAAGTTAATCTACCTGTTATGATACGTATAAGGACAGTATTGCTACTCTTCAAACCAAACAGCCAGAAAGCCGGTTGCTGGCTACGTCAGTAAAGTATAGTAACAACTCCGAAGAAAAATAATGAATTCATTTTGACTCAACGTTTCGGTTTATTGATCAAACCATCATCAGGAGTAATTTAAACTAGAGACATAGGTATATATATGCAAACAGGTGAAGAAAATACTTTGGGCAGCTGTACTATGTTAAACTCCTCAGTGGTAGTCATAACATTTGGATACGTCAGGTAAATAGACTTCTGGTCAATCATATACAAAGTATGTCTTACTCTGGTGTTTTAGTAAACTATAGCGAGGAAGACCATACTCCGACCACGGACATGTCTCCAATGGGGCAAGATTATGGTTGTCGAGATCAAGGTATACACCAACTTGGCATTTTTATACCTTAAGATAATAGTAAATTGTATATAATGCCTGTGAAAAATAATCTCAACCACGAGTGCTGGTGGGTTCATAATAAGTATTTCAAATAAATGTCTTGCGCTCTATGAAAGTATTGAACTAGTCGGTTCAAGTATAAAATGGTGTAATATAATCTATGGAGTGAAAAGCAAATTTATATCTACGTAACATATACTCACAAGTGATTGGGATGGGATTAGTTGATCCTGTTTTTAATCTTTTACAGAACCATTATAATTGAACACTTTGTGTGTGCCTTTTGTTCCTAATAAATCAAGGTTATGGGTCTCGCTCCAGAAAACATAAGATTGTTTGACGTAACCTAATAAATAATAGCTCTATGTGCAAACCAATTCCTCATTTCACGAGATTTCCTTTATTTCGCTATAGGTATAATCGGTCCAACGCTTGTTTCAATGCCTGGAGGACATTTCACCAGAGTTAAGGACGAAATTCCATTTGGAGAAGCTTTGATAGAGTTACAGTTAGGCTCCTCTGCACAATGTGCCAGCTACTGTACCACAGTGGAAAGTTGTGACGTCCTCGTGTGGAATCGATCGGGCAACTGTCACCTTTTTTCCAGTGGCACTCACTTCGTGCCAGGTAGTAGTTTACCAAGCACATCGCGCGTGTATAAAAAGAACAATATCACTCCCATCCCTGGGTGTGTTGATCAAAATAGTGACACACGTGGTTAATCTAATGTTTTATGTGGATTTTGACGCACGTGGTTAATCTAATGTTTTATGTGGATTTTCATTGCATGTATGGACAGAGTGGTTCCATATATCACGCGGAATTTTACTGATATAACCTGAATGTTCTCTCTGCTCATTAAATGCGGTTAAAGTTTTGCCAGACCCCTTGGGTTCAAAATGAACCAATTTTCTTTATCGCTTAGATTAAAAGTTAGGTATTGAAACTAAATATTGGAGAAAAAAGATAATTAGAAATCTTAACTACAAACAGATTAATTGGAGCCGATAATTTAGATTTCCCATAATTATATATTTAAGTCGCAAAACCCTAACCTAATTGCTCATTTCCGACACTTCATTTTTAAGCAGACTCTACATTTTCCAAGGCGCAGGCCTATTTCTAAAAACCTATTCCTGTTAGAAACTTCAAATCTGTACCCTTGTAAAGAGGACAACTCGATCTAATATACTGTTCCTCATTTTTTAATGGTTGGTCCCTGACTTTTTAAAATATTTTTTGAAAGTTGCATTTTACAATTTGAATAAACTTTTCAAGGTGGTATAGACAAAAAAAAGCCACTGGGATCGTTCTAGTCAAAATTTAAAGAAAAAACAAAAAAACAAAAACGAGGCACAGTTTACTAGTTTAGGTACTATTCTACTCGGTTAACTAATTTAATGAGTTGCATTTCGTGAAATAAACCTTGAAAACTACAGTCCCCTTTTTTCTGTTGACATTTAGTCATTTTGCAATATTTTTAGACATAATAATTGGACTTTCACCACATTCCCATATATACTCCTGAGTATTTAAAGGGGGAGACCACCCAAAAACCGTATTCTATAAATAAGTAAAACTTTTTGTGTGTAATACAATACATTCATTTCCATTTTCATAATCTTATCGTAACTCTGGTTATCATTCATTAAAGAGGAACAGAAGTACCAGTTGAGTCATCAAATCCTGTGCTGCTAAGTTTTCCAGCACTCTGGTTGGTCAGCCAATTTTGAACTATCCAATGATAGATCAGCGAAGTCTGCTGAACACAGGATTTGATGACTCAATTGGTACTTGTGATCCTTTTTAATGGATGATAACCCGAGTTACGATCAGATTATGAAAATGGAAATTAATGTATTATATTACACACAAAAGGTTTTACTTATTTATAGAATATGGTTTTTGGGTGGTCTTCCCCTTTAATGTGATGCTTCTCTCTCCATACAAGTGCCTATAATAAAACGGCCATCATTTCTTATGTTGTATTATGCTGTCTCAATTTCAAATCGAGCTATATTCATTTTGTAATTGGATCTTAAACTGGGATTTGCTAACACTACAGTCAAATTCATCCACGCGGCCATGCCTTTCTAATTTTGTCACAAAACAGAAGAGCTCCACAAATATTGCCCAATCAAATGTCTTTTTGTCACACTTAAAGGGCTTACGCCAGAGACCGATAGCGTTGACTGTTTCAACCTTTGACAGTTCGCACATGTTATTGTAAGTCGCGTGGCGTCATGAATGCCCAGTTGAGAATTGTTGTAGGTAGGTATATATACTCGTTACCCTCGGGTGATTTCATCATTGCAGCCAGGGGCATGACTCTAAGATATTTAAGGGAATAAAATGTTTAAAAATAAGATTCATTGCAGTCTGTTCTTTTCCGGAACCGACATGATTTGGCAACTGGATATCAGTATGAAGTCTAAAAATTTAAAATAATTTATTATCAATCGCGGCAGGCTGAAAATTTCGAAATAAAAATAAAAAAATCACTGTAGTTAACTACTTTAGAAAAAATGTGCCCTACGTGCATCCCGTGTGATTTTAATCCTATGGCAACCCTTTACTCATTCCGATTGCATACATGCATGTAAGCTTTCTCAAGAACAAAAACACTATTATATTCATCGAAACTGTCTTCAGTAAGTACTCTAAAGTTAATACAATGAATGCTGTATACTTTGTTTAACACGGTATGTCAAGGTAACATTCCGGTATTAGGCCTGTACAAAGTATAAATCTTATCTGA
>JAVFBW010172590.1:0-11070 GCA_034783835.1 Mopalia ciliata
TCCGGAGGAAACCTCGTAAAAATCACCCCCGCGATTGCCGGAGCCACAACATGTGACTCGCTCATGTACCTGATGGTCGAAAGGCTGACTCGAACCCGTGAACGGTAAATCGAAGCATGTTATCAAATATGAGATTTTATAATATAAATACTGACTTAAATTATTCGAAAAAATATTCGAATCCAAGCGGAATGAAATAAAATAATATTATCAGTTAACACAAGAAAATAAACATCTATCGGATGCATTGTAAAGATCATACGAGAGCATTCTGCCTATTCCATGAAAGACATTACCTTATTAACAATTCTAAGAACGTTTGTTGGTTTGCTTTTTATGTTTTTAGTTATTCGTTATTTTTTATGCTTTTTTTTTTTTTTTTGCTTTTGTTTTTGGTCAAATTGCTGTTAAATAAATTAATAGCACCATTCATATATTTTATTTAGTTTGTCACAGAATAAACGCGAGGTAAGTCGCATAAAAACGCACACTATTATTACAGTGGAATATATTTGTATAGTCAGATTTAGTTTACATTTGAATGCTATGATATTGTAATCTGGAAGGGGTTTTCACAATTAGATTGATCAAATTAACCTGAATCATTATACGCCGTCAAAGATGGGAATTGTCAACAAAAAAATGACATCACATGTCATGTTAAATATTTGTTTGTCATAATAGTTACAAAATAGGTGATAATTTGTAACGATTGAAGGGTTTTGGGCATTTGTGGGGTTTGATGTTTTCCGAGGATTACCTATTACAGAAATAAGAATCACCCAAACTAATATGACACACAGGTAGGATAAACAGTTTTCTTTAGAAAAGTATGACTTTTCCAATATATTTACCGTAAATGATAACACAGAATTACGATTTCATAAATGTATACAACATTTCTAGAAACGAATTATAAATCATTGTATACCGGCAACTATATACTATAACCTCCACACTCAGAAACCCCCGCAAGAACTGTCTCAGAATAACTGAAGAATGATACATGTGCTTGGTTTAAGCACAATAATTGTTGACGTCTTTCCAATTTCACTTTTTTTTATCCAGCTGCTTGCTTCAACAATATTATTTGAAATTGTAATTCTTGAACCATATAGTTTGTCTCACATCTCTCTTAATAATAACTATATAAGAATTCGTGATTCACAATGCCATGAGCCTCTGTAGCTCAGTTGGTAGAGTTGTGGGTATTTATAAAATTTGTAATCAATTTATATTGACTTAATGAGAAAATAACACATACTTTGTAATTTATATTTACTCCATTTCTAGGTTAGTATGGACATTCTTAGTTTTAAAGCCATTCATTACAGGCTCAGAAAATTCAACCAGAGACGTTTAGAACGATACGTGCCATTGGCTCCTAAAAACACATTCTCACGATTTGGTTATTAAGTAACCTAGTTCATAAATGCTGCACCGGCGAATGCTAGTCCAATGCTTTATATGAAATGGGAATTTATTCATTTCACTTAACAGTGATATAAACCATAGTTGGTACTTTATTAAGCATTATACAACTCCGAAGAAAAATATGACACATATCATGCAATTCCCCGTTTTTAAACAAACGCCTGCTTAGTCTATTCCGCACATTTTTCTCAAATTATTTAAGTATCAATATTCAAATATGACTGAACTACCTACATGTTATTTGGTTCATCAATCATTGTATGTCTTGCGAATGAAACATTTTTTGTTTGATTGAATTTCCGATAACATCATCGTATAAATCCGTTTAAACCAACTCTTCCATGCATATGCGAGCTTCACCAATCGTGCGGGATAAGATGTAACCCGCGCGGAGGTTTTAAACATATGTAGCAGTTAAGAGGAGAGAGAAGAGCTGGAACCTAGAATCTGGTAAATGCATCAGTTCTTCCTCTACTTGATAATAAATTTCACAGTAACACGCTATGGTTATGGAGAGAATGAATTCGACACCCATTTTAAAACTACGAGTACAGTTTGTATGTGTGTCCATTGACGGGAGAACAGAGCATTAGCCTGTACTTTCCAATAATGGAGAAAACAGGAGCATTAACAACCATACATCTTAGGGCGGGATGAACGGTGAGAAATAGAGGGTGAATCCAAGAAAGCTAAATGACTGGCTAAAATTGAACGCGCATGATGCAAAGAAGGCTATATGGAGAAAGAAAGTATTAAAATGGGTTCGAAAAAATAAAAAGCTTAGCAAACAATGCAGACAACAAAATATTGAAATTTATAAGATTAAATACTGATAAAACAAATGTCCACCGACAAAAGAAAGGAATAAATAGCTATAAATATTTAGATGTCGTGTAACATATAGACCTTTTTGTATACGTCAATCTGAAATGGGACAAAAATTAAAAATGGCAACCTGTTTTGAATAAAGAAGCAATCTTCGTCAATATCGTTAAAAAGGAGATACGTTTTTTTTTTATTAGGTGGTGTCCATTTTGTGTTAAGGATTTTTTTGTTGAACCAATAAAGCAGTGAGCGTAAATTTGATAAAGCTGCTGTAGTTTTCGCAAAATGTTGTGGGTTGTGTTAAAGTTACTCGATCTCTATAAAACAAGTCCAAATTTCGTTGGCTTGAGGGTATACTTGAGATTTGTGAAGGAGTTCAATGGGAGCCGTACCGTATCTTCGTAAGGAACAGATATCCACACGCCTGGCAAAACGCATTATTGCTGCTACACTCTCCTATACAACTTGCCCTATCCTTGTCTCACTAAAATTCGCGCTTCATTTCCTTCAGTATTAAAACAGTAAATAGAATCCGAGAGTGAGGAAATAGGGTTTATCTTTCAACGTTATGCGAGGTGGGTTTCAAGGCGTTTGGTTCGACGGCCGGTCAGGGTTCTTTAAAAGATGCCCTTGCGCCCCGAAGCCCGCTTTTTGTCTGTACTCTGTAGGGCTAAATAGGCACCCTCTACTCACGAGCGCGCCAGACTTTGTGGAACGGAGCGGAAAATTGTGAACTAGAATTCGCCCCTTCGATTGCTTTGTTAAACTTAAAACCGTGTTCCCAAAAGAGCATCTCTTTATACAGTTTCCAAGATCAGCTAAAGATATTAATAACCCATAAATTGAAATCCCATTAGATTGTTAGATTTTTGGCCACAAAAGCAAAGTTCAACTTCATAATAAGCTGCTATCCCTTATTAGCCTTGTAGCCCCCAAGTCTCTCAAAAGATTCTGTCTACATAAACACTTAAGGCGGCCTGCCAGTATTTTTTAACAAAATATTTAACTGAATAGCTGATACAGGCCTTTGCTTCAGTATAAATCTAATATATGCTTGTCAGAGGAGACTCTTGACGTGGATCTTTATATCTGTTGAGTTTAAGCTATTTTTATTGCCTGCTTGAGCTGGCTATACACAAACAAGGTGATGCCGATAATGTCCTTTAAGCACTAAGCCTACATGTATATATTGGCCACTCAAATAAAATGGTTTGGTTCTCAAGGAGTTGAAGCTTTAGGCGCGTGGCTCCTTTCAGATAAACCTACAATGATAAACATATATTTGTCAAGATACACAAAAGCCTGTATTAAATGATTTTGTATGTATACAGATGCCAACAAATTGACTACATAAATACAGAATGCTTACGAGAATGTGTACAAATTGCAGTATATTTATACCTACGGCAATTTAACACTTTACACATCATATTTTCCGATATCTACATATATTCCTTGCAAATAAAATATTAGTAATTCCCTAGGAAGGCGAGACAAATTAAAAGTATAACTAGATGGAACAGAAATATTATGGAATAAATATTTTGAAGACATTCCGAAACGAGTAATTCTATTCAACATACGGCTTGGATACAGGACAGTAGAAATCAGATAAAGGCTTTGATGTGTCATTTTATGCGGCATTGTGTGAAAATTGCTTTTATGACAAGAAAAGAGACGGGGTTACAGGGGTTTACACTTGGTCTAGGTGTTTATACAAATATTCAATCAATCTTATGCTGATTGGGACCTGTATTGTGCTTGTCATCGCAAACAAAAACGGACCAAAAGCAGCTCCTTGTAGAATACCACTGACAAGCGATCTAATAACCAGTGGTTTGTTACTGTTCCCCAGTTTGTTTAAATCAATCAAGATTCGACCCTTAGGTTAATTGTATGATACGTTGACACATGAAATGTCTTGCAGAACGGCTCTCGAGATAGACAGACGAGGCTCACTGTATCTGTTTAGAAAGACGTACAATGGAACACAAAGGAAAGAGGTTTGTCGAAGTGTTTCCATTCACCAGCTAGTTAAATCGACACGCTCACGCGAAAGGAGTTTGCCCCAACCTTATTGCAAGCGATATGTCTATTTTAATGTGTTTATAGTAAAATTAAATAGAAGGTAAATGAATGGGTTTAGTTATTTTTTAAACTCAAATAACCCTTGAATTAAGGAGTGCCTGATGTTTTCAAGAACGTTTCAACTATGTATTTAATTTATAAAGGTAGGGTAGCGATACACCTGGAGCTAATTTCAATCAATTATTCTTAACACCTTATCTTCAAAAATATAGCAGATACACAACACAGTTTACCTTATCTATCTTAACGCAGTCAAGGTAAACTCGACCGGGAACTGACAATGGTTTGGACATAGTATAATTTTACCTTGTCTATATGTCTATATTATTTTTCCGGGTTAGGGTTTATTTACATATTCGATATGTTTGTTTGGGTCATTAATTGAAACATTGGTAAATATTACAATTTGAGTGAAAAATACATAAAGGTATATTTCTTATAATTAAAATATATCGCTAGTTGCTATTGCTTCCAAGTCCTATAGCTAAAGGCAATTTGTTCGAAGTATATAGCAATGCATACAGTCTTTGCTAAGTACTGGAGACAATTTACTTTTAAACATTATGGAAACCCTTCACATTTTGGTTGTGCTAGTGCAAATTATTGTTGGAATACACCGCTGTCATACAATTGAAACACCCTTAACCATGACATAAAACACAAATCAAGCAATCAAGCTTTTGCTTCCATGCAAACAATTTATTAAACTTCTGCATTTATTTACCTCACAGTCTGCGCCAATTAATCTTTACGTCTAAGCAAAGCTTAACACTGAAAATATAACTAAACTACCCCACTGCAAATGGCTAGTTCCTTTACCTGTATTCAATCAGAATGACTTCAATACGTCTGGAGTTGTTTGCTTTCTGATTTTCGTTAAACATCTTACAAATGATATAAGGTTATTGTTGATATGGTGAGGGCTATTGTCAGGTAAATAAATTAATTTCTTTCCTCTTAGAACCATTTTCCTGTTTAAAATATACCCTAGTTTTGAAAACACACACAACAAATTTTGGAATCCATCATATTGTACTTAAAATATAGAGAAAATGACATTAAGAAGTGGAAATGATCAAATTTTTAGTATGTTGTATTTGTTGGGTTTTTTTTCTCAGAAATATAGGATGAGATTATAACCCTACTGACAGTTCATTTGTCCATGTTGATAAATAAGCCATTCTGCCACTTGTATTGAAAGTGTTCTTTTTGAATGCCACTATGTAGTAGTTTGTTAATGTACATATATTTTAATCGTTATCTTGCTACATATTGGCATAATAAAATTATTTCAACTCCAGATGAAAACCTGTCCAGCAACTTCTGGGCAGTATATCTATAGAACATGAACTGATTTACTGATTTAAATTAATCCACATTGCTCAGTGACAAAATGATTAATTTTTACAAACATACATAAAGGAACGGCAGACTTTAAAGAAATATATACAACAATTTGATTGTCTATACATTCCACCTGAAACTAAATCATGTATGGATTCGCATATATAATTTTGAGATCAAATGTTAACTGTAATAATTTCATTTTGTACATGACATAAATGGAAGCTGTTTTGTATAATGTTATTGAATTGGTTTTTGTGTTAAACAAATAATATATATTCGTCATACTATTTTTCCCTTGTCATTGTCACCTTATTTTGACAATAATATTGTGATATTTATTTTTGAAGCAAATATCTTGCTCGTTACATATACTATTCACTTAGTTATTACCTTCTCACAAAATATATGTAGGTTACCCATAACAACTTTAGATTAAAATCTTTGCAAAAGCTTTTTCAAAATTTATATAGAAAATGAATTGATTCGCCATTTAGAATAAATTGACATAATAGAGGGAATAATTTAAAAAAAAACCTAAAAATGGAACAGCATAATTTTCAAAAATACTTCCAATATTTTCTAAAACATTATTGCTACCTCAAAAAATAAGATATGGGTTCACACATAAAACTCAGAGATCGAGTATTATCTCTAATGATTTTCATTCTTTTTTATACAATAAATAGAATATCTTTGGTATGAATTTTATTCCTTGGTGAAGTCACCTTCTTTTTGTAATTTGTTTTGGAAGTATAACATTTGGAATCAAATATTTTTTTCTAAACATTCCTTCAACTACCGCAATTAAGTATTTCATCAATGACATTAAATTAATTGGCATATTTAATAATAACATAGATAACTGCGGCAAATAAGCATTGGTTTAAGTTGTGTTTTGAATTGAAAGTCAAAATTATACTTTAATAGAAAACAAAATTTGTGTTTTGGAATCAGAAAAAAACATTTCATATAATAAATGTGAATGACACTTAAAACGACTGGGCTCAGAACAAACAAACCATTATGAAATCTATGTATTTAAGAAACATAATTTGTCAAAAGACTGTGTTCGCAAATTTCACTTTGAAGTTAAATTAAAATAGAGAATAACCAACAGCATTCAAGGCTAAAATGTTGGCAAAGCATATTCCTTTGAAACCAGTTGATGTACATTTAGGTGGATTGCTGGTTTTCGAGAAAGAATATAGTTTTGTTCAGGAGGTAGTCTCTGACGAAGCAGACACATTTTGTAAAAATAATTTTAAGATTATTTTTTAGGACTGTGTTTGACAAATATCTATTTTACATTCAAATACTTTGTATGTAACAAATCATACCCCTAAAAGAAAGCCAGTTTGGTGAGCCGCTTCAAACATTCACTGGTCACAGTTGAACTTTGGAGTAGACGGCACAGTCGTGCATGGGTTACGGCCACGAGGCGTGACTAAATCGAGTCCAATGGCTCTTATATTAAGTGGATTCCATCGAAAGAGTCGACAATCTAATTCACCAATCATTATCCTATTCCAGAGTATCGATTTGTATAATCGACCAGACAACTCCTAGCCATTCGCCATTATAGAATGTCCCAAAGAGAGCATTGATTAGTTGGTTTTCTGGCATTTGCTAAGAAAATATCATTTAGTTATCTCTAGTTTGCGATCAGAGTTCTTGCTCCCTTATTCCACTCTTAGAATTAGTATTCTGTTACAAATGTATTCACTGTTGTAAGAGTCATCAATTTTATTTCTCAAATTCAAGGTTTCACCGGCCTTACATCTTCCTATCTTATATCGAACTAAACTGCCTTGAAATAATGCAATAATTCATAAAAATGATTGAACAGAACATATAAAATCAACATTTACAAGCATTGTGTGTTATTAACGCAATGAAAAATAGTTTTTGATTATATTTATTATATTGTCTGGATTATGTGTAATAAAACATATAAACATTCTTATTTTGGATAAAGTGTTCCCAAAGAACTGTCAAGAATATGAAATCATCTCGAATATGTGTACTTATGTGTAAATACATCTTTTAATGGAACCCTCCGCGATTATGCTTTGATACATTTCATATAAAACCCTACAAACTATATACATATATAATTTTTATGGGATTAAAAATACACATTGTTTACTTCAGTGCTACTATTTTCATAAATAGACTTTCGCTTCTGGTTATTTAAAACATAAATGAAGTTGAATCATTGTAATTATCGTCTAAGACAAGCAGCTGTATTCGAACATTTTCAGTTGAATTATCAAAATAGCAATGTGCAAAAGTCATATGTGAGGGATTCTAACATAATGAGAGAAATATGGTTTCTGACCCCATTTATTATTTCAGGTGTCTCCTCGGTTGTGCATCATAATTGATATACACTATTGCATTGTAAATCTTCGTTGGATTGGCGTCCAATGCTCTCCAAACAACGGAGTTGTTATTTTTTGTTATTTTATTTTATATTTTACATTCGAAGCATAATAAAATCAATGAAAATGTCAATACAATCTCACAAAGATTTTTTTTAATTCATAAAACACGATCGTTCCATCTTTTTGTCTAACGTTCGTTATGTAAAGAGAAGCATAACAGATATTTATTTTTTATTATTTTGTCTTATATAGGCTTAAGGGACATATAAGGTTAATTTTTCTTTTAAAAAAATAAACGAAAAATCAATCAACCATAAACCGCAAAACAGTTTTTGACACAAATTGGGCCTTATAATAATCCAAGATGAATCCCCGGTAACAGTGGTCTTTAAAGCATGATTTAGTAAGAAGCATATTATTTATAAATTCCGTCTTAATTTAAGTAAAAGTGTTAACCTTTCCAGACATTAAATTCTTTTAATGACAGCTCCAATGAAAAAGTGTTACTAAATCAAGAGACTCGTATCAACTTAGTCCGAGGACATGATAACCACTTTTGTTCGGCATTCATGTGTATGTTTATTGTACAAGCGACAAGGTGTAATGTCGTATAGAATTACCCTCCATTTCGCTCCTTTACTCCACTAAGGGATGTGTCTCAAGCTAACACACGAATGATAATGTCAATAACTCCTTAATAATGGAAAGGCGTTTAAGCTGAAATTTCTATCACATCCCCGCCCGTGAAGATGGTCGAAACAGACCCTGGACAAAACCCGTGTCAATATTTCCCTTAATGTATGCGGCTGCACGGTGGCGCTGAATGGGAGGCCGATATGTACACTCGGCAATTCGGGCTACAGGTACGGTAAAGGGTGACGATTAAAACAAACTCCCCGGGCCCATTTCGATCGCGCGTGCACTGTCAATAGCACTTCGATCAATTAGTCATCAACGATATTAGATACTCGCGAATTTGTAACGATCTAGTGTTAAAATATACTCCAGTCTTTTTTTTTAAACCAGCCTTCATTTCACCTAAGGGGTATTGGGATCACCAACGTCGCCCGGACAGACACATATTGAGGGCAGACAATTTGATACAGCGTTAACCGTCAGCCCAGGTAACCAAACCCCAGGACAAAGCTTCGGGTTGAGGGTATCCACTGTTCGGTGTAATTCACCACCTTATTATAGGCCCTATAGACCTGTTCTACGGGCTTCACAATTTCAAACAAACAACACACGATTCTCAGCATAATTCAGCTTTATCGGGATATTTACCTAGGTATAATATAGCTCTTTCACACCTTCTAACGTGGAAGCTATTAGTTTAACGGGGCATTTTAAAGTACTGTGTGTGAAATTATTTACTCGATATTTCAGTACTGATTTTGTTACAAGCGGGAGAGACTACGTGCCTGTTAACTCAGAGGATGGGGATTAATCAGATATAACCGATGGTGTGTGGTTGAAATGCCTAGTTAAATGCGAAACACAGTACACAAACTTGCATCAACATTTCAAATGTACACAAATTTCAACAACAAAAAAAACCTTCTAAATTATTTTCACCCAAATGTTAATTTCACCAAAAAACCTTTAATCGGTATTGATATAGACCGATATTTTTGTTTGTTTATTAGTTGACGATACCTATCTAAACATCGGAGGACGAAAGAGTTCTTTTTTATATTTTTCCAAACATTTGATCCGACCAACCAGAGTATAAAGGTGCTTTTCTTCCTAAAGTACTTGTGTTAAATAACCGGTAAATACACCGTCTGTTGTGCTCAATGATAATATTGTAAACCGGTTTTCATAATTATGGAACTATTTAATATAGAACACAATAGCAAAATAATCAAACTTCATTTATCGACATGTACTATCAACAATTCTCAAAAGTTAATAATTAGTCTTCGGTAAATTTCAAAGGTTTGGTAGATTATCCACAAATTATAGAATAATCAAGCGAAATGTGTTTGTCTGGTTGTTCTTTGTCTGTTTCTTTGTTTGGTACACATTATAATCCCGTTCATACCAATACTATGTCAGCCTGGGATACAACAAAGTACAATCATGGGACACCACTCTCGGTTTTACCATACAAATTTATAACCGATTTGATAACGTTTCAAAACATTTAATCCCTTGTGTCTGTTGAAGTCGGTAGGTGTCCCTATGTAGGCCTATTATAAGCAATCGGTCAAACCCCGCATGATTATAGTTTTCGCGATATCATCGCGTCACACGACGGCGTGCCAACCCAATGGATGAAGAAAACTGCCCGACACCACTGCAACAAACAAAAATATCACAGGGAAAATACAGGACACTCACAGGACAGGCATAACAACAAAATCCGATTACTGTTGCTCTTTAACCCAGATAGCAACATGGCTTCCTCCAATCACTCGCCATTTTCTTAGTCGAAAGACTATTCACCAGGATATGCACGACATTCCATACACTTAATCAAATCCTGCACATTTCAAATGACTTCATAATTCGCATATTGGGTTTAGGATCACGTTATGTTCTAAAATTAACAAAAAAAACTTATACAAACTGTGAAATCCGTACACTACCCACATTATCTTTATCAATCCATCGGAAAAATTGCGTGACCGAGTTCCCCATTCGAGCAGCGAGTTTGTCAAAAATGTAATAATTGCATCGGAGACGAGAAGCATTACATAGTTTATTTCGGCTACCATAACAAATGTCTTTATAATGTGCATACTGTGGACCTATTTCATCCGAAACAAATCCTCACACGGATTGCAAAATTGGATTTCTTACATAACCCCTAAGATATTTTTCAAGCTTATTAGTATCATTAGCTAGCTTATATGCAAGGCTCTATCAATTCCTGTCTCACCTGTCTAATGTATATACCTGCTGGTTAAGGTGAAACTTCCCTCTGTATCAGACAGGTTGTAACCCATTCTCTTTCGAAGACATATTCATTTATTAATCCCTGTATCTG
>JAVFBW010172601.1:0-11069 GCA_034783835.1 Mopalia ciliata
TTTGTTTGTTTGTTTGATTGGTGTTTAACGTCGTACTCAAGGGTATTTTACTTATATGATGACGGATTGTCCACTTCACACTGTACATAGCCTTATTACGGGGGAAAACCGAGAGGAAACCTAGTAACCCCCCCCCGGAACCGGAATCGAACCGGTGAACGGTAAATCGAAGCATGTTCAGTTCAGGAAGCGCACTCGCTACCACTGAGCCAAGGCCACGGGCCTCAAATAATGTAAGATAAGATATTTTATTTCTTCAAACGAATAAATGTCAGGTCACAAGAAGAACTATTGAGACTGATTTAGTTTGCTTGAATAGGGTTTAACGATGTTCTTCAGGTTATTTCACTCACATGATGGCAAATAGGTGATGGTAAGCAGGCTTGCTAATACTAGCAACAAACAAAGACAAACACAGTACGAGTTATCACAAACAGATCAACTTCATGTTGCCTTTTAGCTCTCAAAGTATCGGACCAACAAGAAGGTGCAAAAAAAAACAAAAACATTAAAAACCATTTTGACTAACCTGTGAGCTAGTTTTTGGACATCCCCTTCTGTGTCATGACTGGCCACAAACACTCTCCTTAATAACATCAGACCATTTTCATAATCACTGGATAGCGTGGGGAGGACGGATAACAAACACAACAGCGCCTAGAATGAGAGAACAGTCAGTCTATGATATAACAGAAATATTCAGTGTTTGTCACTGGATAATGTGGGGAGGACTAATGACAAACACAACAGTACCTAGAATGAGAGAACAGTCAGTCTATGATGTAACAGAATTATTCAGTGTTTGTCACTGGATAGTGTGTTATCCCTTAGACAAAAAACTTACTTGACTGTGTTTTTGACTTGGCCGGCAGAATGGGAAGATTTAGTCTGACAGCAACAGAAGGCAAAGTGCTAAACAGAGGGGTATCTCAGTGTATGTGAGACACCCTGTTTTAACGTAGGAGCCTAAAATGAGACACCCTCATTAATATGAAAATTGGTGATTTGAGACAGCCTCTTCTTCATTTCTGGCTTACAGTTTGGCAGCCCCCCTCCGCAACCTACCCAAGACAGGAAAAGTAAGAGTTAAACGATTCCTCTCTCTTGTTACGGAACACCCAGTGACAAACTTACGTGGAGTACTGTTTCCCGGACAGCTACACAGGGTGACAGCAGACCGTCGAGTAGGACGTCAATCTCATCCTGTCCAGCACGAGTACAGCCGGGTTTATCGCTGGCACATTTTGCCACCTCGAGGATCGCCGTGGCAACCAGCTGTTGTAGCTTTCCACTGCACATGCCCAGTACTGGACATAACAATGACAAGATCTCCTTCCTTGGCAGATAGGCTGGATCACTGGCACTCTATGAATAAATTGATTTAGTGGAGTTTGAAGTTGTGCTCAAAAGAAAATCTCATAAAAACCACCCGTGCTATTGCTGGAGCCACATCTTGGGACTCACTCATTACCTGAGGGTCGACAGGCGGAGAAGACTGAGAGGAAACCTCATAATTTAACTGGTATGTACATTTTACTTTAAGGTATTTCATCAAATGAAGAATGCATATAATTGTGAAAAATGTTAAGAAAAATTGTAAAAATTTTACTGCAAGCTCTGCAGTGTTTCAAAATTGTTTGTTTGTTTGAATGGGGTGTAAGATGATAATCAAGTGTTTTCTGGTATATGCATGGAATTGACACCTTGAGTCTGTGTCAACAAACAAGGCAATACCTGGCCTTACTTGAACCTCTATAAGTAAGGGTATGTACCTTTACAGTCAAGCTGGTAGAAGTAGATCTCATTTGAACATGTTCGATGATCAGGGTCAAGGTCAGTCGTCTCAACTTTTCATCACACTTCACCATAGTCCCCCCTTGGGCTATCACGGCAGATAGCATCTGGAAACAGAATGCGAAGGTGGTGGCGGGAAGGCGAGTTACAGTATCCTCTGAACTCGAGTCGTCATCATCTGTGTTTGACTGTAAGGAGATTTGCTGTAACCCGTGCAGGGCACGGGACACCTGTGAGACCAAATCTTCATCTGTCCAGCATTTGTCCAGTGTACAGTGAGGCTTTAATACTCGAACTGTGGCATGACTGACTAGACGACCTGGTGACATATAATAATAATTTTTTCAAGAAAAACTCTACACAAAATGAAAAAAAAAACATTAAAAGTCCTCAGGACAAAATAAAATTCCCTTGAAATCAGAAGTTTGATTAAGGGCACTAACAGAGGTCAATCTCTTAAGAATCCAAATTGCACATTTTTGTTTAAAAAATTAATGTTTTTCTTCTAAAATTGAACATTATCTCCATAAAATGGATTATATTAAATGTATAATACTAAGGATTAAAAACTAGTTATTTTCCTGTTAAAATTCCCACATCTATGTTGTAATCTGATAGTATTTAAACTGTTTTAGTTTCACCTTTTGTTCAGACATTTTTTTCTAAATGGCGCTCTGTCTGATGCAATTCAACAAATTCAAGGCTATATTATAATAATCAGTAATATTTTCCCATTTTGTATTTACTATCAAAGTTCATCTTATTTTCTCCAGCTTATTTCTTCTTAAAAACTTTTGGGTGAACAAACCATCGATGCAAAAAACTCTATTCATCGTACTCATGGCTATTAAATGGGCTTAGCAGCGTACTCAAGGCTATTTAAAGGGCTTAACATCCTACTCAAGGCTATTTAATGGGCTTAACATCGTTTTCAAGGCTAATTAATGGGCTTAGCATCATACTACAGGCTTAGTATCGTACTCAAGGCTATTTAACGGGCTTAGCATCATACTGAAAGCTATTTAACAGGCTTAGCATGGTGATAGCCAGAGTGGCATCATGTGACTTAGTATATATACTAACGTAACGTTCTGAGAGTCATATTTAGCACGCAGTGCCTTACCAAGTATTGATTGGCCAAGGTCAATAAACGATGCTTCTCCGAGCTTCACGAGAGTTCTCGAGACATGTGGAGCTGCCAGCGGTGATTTGAGTAAAGGTCTGAGAAGTCGGCAGAGAGGGACCATTTGGTAGCCTACTGCTGTGTGACTACCAGTCACTGCGGCTTCAATCAACAGGCAACACTTAGACACATCCTTGTCCATCTGTAAATACATCAAAGTTACACAATAACAATGTTTGCTTATTTCATGGATTTGGATTTTTCAGGTTCTGTAGGCAGAATTGTGCATTTCGCTATGGTGCTGATGAAGTAAGTAAATATGCTTTAAAATTAATGAGCAAACTCTTATGTTTTATCTGGTTTATTGGTTTGATTGAGAATTAACACTGTGCTAAAAGCAAATGAAACCTCCTCTTGAAGCCACTGACAAGACATTAAGATTAGAAGGGACATTCACAAAGTACAATACAAAGATATCACAAAAAGATTGGCTTCTTATCCCCCCTGAACTTTAAGGGTAAGAGGATGCCTGGTCAACAAATGCAAATAAACTTCAAAGTCATAGAAGTACTCACCTGAGTGAGTTTCTCTCTGATAACAGACTCTTTCTCTAACTGAACCTGGATCATCTCCTCTTGCTTCTTAGTTAGTTTGGGTTTCTCAACAACACTCTTCTTCTTCTTGTCCAATTCCTGCCAACAAATAAACACTTTCACCAATAAAAAACAATTTGTTATTGCCATTTACTTGTTGTTGTATGAGATTTGTTTGTTTGATTTGTGTTGGGCATTGTAAGGAAGGTATCTTTCTTAAATGATAATGCGGAAACCTTTGTAAAACCCACCCCTACAATTGCAAGAGCCACATTGTGTGATTCACTCATGTACCGGAGGATCAACAGACGCACTTGATCATGTGAACCATGTGTTTTATGAGAAACTTGTGACTATTGTCTTGACTGTGTCACCATTTGACAGTTTACTTGTTTGTTCTATAGGGATGTAATTCCATACTTCTAGTTATTTAACTCATATGACAGTGTGCCATGTATTGCACATATGAAGCCTGGCAAGTGCTACCTTGGTTTGTTTGATTGGGGTTTTACAACAAAGGTTATTTTACTTAAATGCTTGACATTATTGGCAGAAACAAAAATAGGACAAGACAATCACAGTTTGCACAACAGACTTCTCACCAGACCAGCTAAGCCCTGTAACTTTGCATGCGTCTTGGCAACAGGAAGCTTAGGGCTACATTTATGCTTCACGGTTTGGGCTATCAGCTGTTCATGTGACCAGATTGACCACGCTGGGGAGCAAATAAGCATACATGTACGCTTCCAAATGAATTACAGTCACTTTGTCAAAAAATCGACTTAACTTATATATGTCAAGTCAGCGAACCTCTTATGCCAAAGGTGATAACCAACTCGTAAAATATACCATGTGTACCATTGTCATGATCAGGATTGAATAAATGGTCAACAATCAACATAATATAGTAACAGACCGCAGCGCTATTACGGACTGTATCGCAAGTCAGGAGTAAAAAAATATTTTCATGGCTTTTTCAGGTATTTTCAAAGGGTGATTATATTAACATCACATATATTTAGAAAGCGAAAGATTTCAGGATTCTAAACATAAAGTCATATTATGATTCATTCTATTTTATAATGACATTAATAAAGAAAAACGTCAAATAATTTCTTAAAATGGATCTTTGTTTGTAACTCTTATCTTTGCATGACGGTTTTTTTAAATAATGGCTTCAAGATTGTATGTGCCAAATTTCAAAGACTTAGTGCAAATAGTTTGCAAGAAATTAACGATTTCAATGACAAAAAAATCCAGAAAAATGGTTACAACCCTTGGTTTTGAAAGCAACTGAGGATGCTGAAAAAGACATATTTCTTCACCTTTACCATTTGATGTTTTTAAATTTCACTACAATAATGGACTGTTCAGCAATAGGTGTATGCATGATAGGTGTACAATAATATTAAAAAGATCGTTATCTTATTTGACAAGTTTGTTTAAGGAGTTAACGGCCTGGCATATATATTTAACAAATCGTTTTTTTGACGAATTGACTGATTACCTTCCATAGGTAGTCGCAAGTTTGTTACTTTTCCGGGGCTATTTGCATACTTTCCTTAAAGAACTGAATATCAGGGAATGTAAATTGAGTGGGAGTTTACCTTTTTAAGTTCTTTCTCTGCCATTTGATCCTCATAAGAGTAGAGTTTACTCTCTCTCCGAACATTAGCATCCTGGACAACTTTCCCAGCACTAGCAGGATAGAAAAAGAAACACCAATGAAATAAATTGTTTGTTTGTTTGTTTGATTGATTGGTGTTTAACGTCGTACTCAAGGGTATTTCACTTATATGACAACGGACAAAAAAACAGAACATCACAAAAAAATTTGCTTCCAGTTACCTTTTAGCTCTGCAAACACCAGGGCAACAGAAAGCAACCTATTTTCTCACCTCTTACGATCAACTAAGGAAGTCAAGGCAGTATTCTGCAGGGCCATGGCCCAACCGCTCTCTCACGGGCCCCATGAAATAAAAGTACAACTTAGAACTAAGAATGTCAAGAAAGGCCCCATTTATTTATTTCAGTAGTCTGGAATGCTGACCACTGAACCCCAGCCACAGGCCCCAAAACGATTGTGTAGGTACAATCTGACTTTACTCAGACAACATTTCGCAAAAAGCAGCCATCAGACGAGTATAATGTATATCAATGTAGACCCTTAGTACATAATCTTGATAAAATATTAATCTAGTTGATTTATATTCTTTAACCACATCATTAAGGTTATTTCACTAAAATGATGGGTTGTCAGCCCTAAGGCTGATGGAAACCACCCTTGATGAATCTGTCAACACAAAAAGACAAGACAGGACAATGACACAATGCAAAAAGACATAACCAATAAATCAGCTTCATATTTCTCATATGATGGAAACAAAACTCCCTTCCCTTTCAATGGCCCACAATAGTTTCTGCCATTAGGGAGTACACTATTTCAGACCTCCGGTTAAAGACATTCCCAAATGGTGGATATCTAGAAAACGTATACAAATAGACAAATATTCACCGAACGATTTGCAACTTGTGTCATTCAAAAATTTGTTGTACATGTTGTACATACCTACGTCATAGCTCTAATAACTTGTATAAAGAGTCGCAAGTTTTTTAAGTGGATAAAACAAATTCTAAGCATCAGAAAAATACGGGATTTATGTTACAGATAGTTTGTTGTATTATCTTTGTAATTCAGTCACTTTTAACCTGATTTAAAACCCATTTGGGAATACCTTTAAGTGTTTTAAGTGACAGAAGTTTCCTCACCTTTCGACAATAGTGTTATCCCAGAGTTGTCCAGGTGGTGTCAGAAAGATCTCGTAGTCATTAAGCGTGACCTGGTTGAGAGCCGGGTCCCCCAAAGACTGGCTGATGTACTCTAACAGGGACTCAGAGACTTCATCCCCAGAGACCCTTACAAGTGTCCCTAGTGCAGACTGGTGATTCTAAAACAAAGATTGTTCAAATGATGCTCAAATTCAGTTTATTGATGCTTGTTTGACTGGGGAATAACACTGTTCTTCAGTTTATTCCAACCAGATGGTGTGTCAACCTAATGAACAGAGAACGCCCCTCCATAAGACATGCACAAAATACAATTTTACATGACAAACAGATAAACTTACCTGTAATATCTTAAAAAGCACAAACACATTAGGAAGCTCCCTCCTATCTGAACACCCAACCCTATGTCCTGATCAATCAGAGATTTATTGAATACCCTATAACTTCTAGATTTGTTTGTTTGCTTGTTTTGGGTTTAATGTCGTACTCGCTCATATACCTGATGCCGACAGACGGACTTGATCCGGCAAACGGCACAATGAAGCAGGTTCACTTTAGTGAGTGCACACCTTACCACTAAGCAACGGTGGCGGGCCTTATAACTTCTGGAAGTTGGAACAGACAAATAGGTTTTACCACAAGGGGTCTTTCATGTTATTTCAGCGGACTGTCCCAAAATTAGAGTGTATAAGCTCTAGACATTAAAGGGTTATTAGGGCTGTGCTCAAACATAGTTCAGCTTTGAAAGAATATATACCTGTGTGATGACGGGTGCCTCCAGTATTGTCTGTAGACAGGCCTTGCCATTCCCAGCCAGGAAATGACCTATATCCAGCCCTAGACCAGCTATCAGGTCAACCCAGATGTCTCCATTCGCTCGAACTAAAGACAAGGAAAAATAATTACTAATGCTCATGTATTTAAATTGATTTGGGTCATTAACTTCTTTCTATTTTTTTTACAATTATTTTAAAATGTACACAAGAAAGTATATAAGACAGGTGCAAGAAGACAGTAGAAATCTTTATTCAAATTTTCAGACATACTTTTTGTGCAGATCAGGATAATGTGCCATTTGATTTTCTTAAGCAAATTTATCAACCCTAACACCAAGTTTAAGTTAATTGCTTGGTGATAATTAAATACCATGGGTAAATATTTGTTTGTTTGTTTGTTTGTTTGGTGTTTAACGTCGTAATCAAAGGTATTTCACTTATATAATGACGGATTGTCCACTTCACACTGTTCCCTGCCCTATTACGGTGGAAAACTGGGAGGAAACCTGGTAAAAACCATTCCCGAGATTGCTGGAGATACATCTTGTGGCTCACTCATATACCAGAGTGTCGATAGATGGATTAGGTCCTGTGAACGGTACATTGGAGTAGGATAAGAAGTGCACATGGCAACCAATAAGCCACAGCCACGGACCCCATAACTGAATAAGTTATAATTTTTTGGTCCACTGGCCCAAAATCCTGCCAAAGTTAGAACCCCTCTGAAACCACTGGTCCCCTTTCCTTTTATACCGTATTTGAACAATCGGTGTCAAAGATCCTAGTGAAGAAGGGCAATGCATTACCTCGTACATATTGGCTCTGTGAGCTAAATTACCAAACCAGACATTTAAAAAAGATTTTATGTACTCCTGACATACCTATACATGGATGGTGAGCAATGAGTAGTGATTCTCTAGCAATGTTAGCTGCGTCTTTTGGGTCTGCTTTCTCGACATGACATATAGATGTTAAAGCTTGGGCCAGTATCTGTGGTTTTACATAGCGAGCTGATCCATCAGGGGAGGACACTCCATCACCATCAGTCAACAGTAGCTCAGGGTCTATGTACTGTAGGGAAAAACATCAGGAAATTTAAAAAAAAACTGTGTAAATGGCTCCCTAGTATAGAAAAACGATGGGTGATGGGGGAATGGTAACACAACATAGAGAGAAAACTAATATTGTTGAGATTCAGACATATTGGTTTTGTTTGTTTGTTTGGGGTTTAATGTTGTACTCAAGGGTATTTCACTTATATTGTACATTGGAGCTGGATTAGTAAGCAGAAGCTAACCACGAAGCAATGGCTGCTGACCTTAGGAGATTAAATAAGAAACTACAATTGAGAAGAAGTCCCACCCTATAAAGGAGTCAATTCAAATGGGCGTCTACTCTTAGTAATAACAATAAGTAGTTCAGAGTGACATCAGATGTATCACTACTCACTCTTCTCACATAAATATCCACTTACTTCAAGTAACTTGTCAGGCAGTACTTTTTGGTATCAGGCCTGCAAGGGTTTAGTCAGAAATCAAACGTATGATTTCGAACAAGTGGGTGTCGAATTTTGTCAGTTTCCTTATCTCCTGCGTGTTAAATTTTTTTTAAAACAGGGTGTCCAAATGAGGCAACTGTTCACTTCAGGTGTCCATTTGTATGTGTGGAGGGGTGTCTGCCTAAGCCCTTGATTGTGTCCAAAGGGAGCATTTTGCTTCACTTTTCAAATGTGTGGGTGTCCAATCTTGACAGTTTTCCTATCTCCTGCATGTTAAAGTTTCTTAAAATAGGGTGTCCAAATCCGTCAACTGTTCAGTTCAGGGTGTCCATTTGGACGGATGAACGGGTATCTGCCTAAGCCCTTGCAGGCCTCTGCTGTAATCTTTTGGGGGCATAACCTTTAAATCAGTCCTCTACAATTTTTTGAGATAACTTAACATTTGCATTTGCTGCTGTTTGCTGATATTTTAAATACATACATGGGCATTTATGAAAAATAAACTAAAATTGGTTTATAATACAAACTTTATTGGTGATCAGATTGACCAAATTTGTCAAAATCAGTAGCAAATTTAGACAAACACTGCAAACAATTTGGGAAACCTATGAATAAGTCCCCCTTGAAAAAGGTTTGCCATTTGGTCCATTCTCACCAACAACACTGACCTGAATACTTTTTCTGCTATTACAGGTGTACCTTTTGTGTGGAGAATAGTTCTCTGAACTCTGTGATCAGTGCTAAAGCTATCTGTGCACCCCCTAAGAGCCCTGTGGCACGCTGGATGGAGACACCCGCCTGACGTCTCACCTCCCACTGAGGTCGGGTCAAACAATAAACTAGGGCCTTGTAGTATAACCTGTCAACAAAAATTCGGTAATGTCATTTAACCACATTAGATATATATATAACAATGCTGGAAATCTAACATAAGAGTTCAATTATCAGATATACTACATAATCACACCTCATAAACAAAATATCACAGCATGATGTTTTATTGATTCGGGATATTGCCGTTTTGCTTGTTCACTTAATTTTCATTGTTTGATTTGGGATTAACACTGTACTTAAGATTTGTACACTCATGTGGCGGTGTGATAAATAGGTGAAAGAAACCTCCCTCGATGATACCAACAGCAAAATCATGGAATGTATTTCAAGAATAGAAATGAAAGGTGGATTTATTGCGAAATGATTGGAGCAGAGATTAAAAAGGATCACCTCACTGGTGAGGAAAATCACTAATCTCGCTCCAGACATGTACAAATAGTAAACCAGTTACACCCAACTGAAATAGTAAACCAGTTACACCCAACTGAAAAAGTAAACCAGTTACATCCAACTGAAATAGTAAACCAGTTACACCCAATTGAAATAGTAAACCAGTTACACCCAACTGAAATAGTAAACCAGTTACACCTAACTGAAAAAGTAAACCAGTTACACCCAACTGAAATAGTAAACCAGTTACATCCAACTGAAATAGTAAACCAGTTACATCCAACTGAAATAGTAAACCAGTTACACCCAACTAAAATAGTAAACCAGTTACACCCAACTGAAATAGTAAACCAGTTACACCCAACTGAAATAGTCAACCAGTTACACCCAATTGAAATAGTCAACCAGTTACACCCAACTGAAATAGTAAACCAGTTACACCCAACTGAAATAATAAACCAGTTACACCCAACTGAAATAGTAAACCAGTTACACCCAACTGAAATAGCAGACCAATACATACAATTGGTTGATTTTGTACAAATTACCTGGCACTTTTCTCCGTTAGTTTGTGCGGATGGTCAAGGATCAATCTCTCTGACACAGTAACAATATTCTGGAGTGCTGTAAACCAACAAAAATGCAGCACTTATTGTAGTCCAACAAAATATTTTTTGTACATTTTTAAGGTAAAAGCTCAATTCCCTATCACTTGATTGGTTGGTTTGATTTTTTCTTCAAAATATGAACAAATGAACAAAAATAAATAAATTTCAAGGATAAATACAAAACATGACATGGTAGAAATAAAGTCCCATAGGGACTTGTTCTATCCCATCAATAAGTAAGTTTAATTTAAGAGCTGATGATTCAAGAAATATTGGTACATGTAGTTCAAGCAAAAAACAATAGTAAAATAACACTAAAATATATATACCTAGCACTAAGTTACTCACCTTCCTCTGAAGCATTGGATAGGAATTTATCATTGACCACCAGTTGTTTGTTAACATCCAAGACAGAGTTCCAAAAAGCCCCTAGCTTAGATTCTGCAACAAGTTAAAGATTCTATCAGAAATGTTGAATATAATTTGGGTTTTGCCAACTATGTGTTCGGCTAGAAATCAAACAAATGTCTGTTGATTGATTGATTGCTGTTTTACCCTGTATATTATTTAAGCAGTGTATTCCAACAATAATTGATTGTTTGTTTGTTTGTTTGATTGGTGTTTAACGTCGTACTCAAGGGTATTTCACTTATATGACGACGGACA
>JAVFBW010172612.1:0-11069 GCA_034783835.1 Mopalia ciliata
GCCCTGGTGCTCTCAGAGCTAAAGGGGAACAGGAAGCCGATCTGTTTGTGGTGTCTGTATCGCGTCCTGTATTTGTCTCGTCATGTCTTTGTTTGTTGCCAGTAGTCTCCATGGTGGTTTCCTTAACCCATTGGGCTGGCACATCCTCATATAAGTGAAATACCCTTGAGTACGACGTTAAACCCCAATCAAACAAACAATCAAAATGTTTATTCAATATATCCCTTTTCAACTAAGAATATTCATTATTTTATCAAAATTCAACTTAAATCAGAGCTTATATTTAAAATTTATAGGGTTTTCATAATGTAAAATGGCTGTCAAATCCTAAATTTATTTTATTCAACCATGGTGAATCATGAAGCATGTAGGAGGCACTCCATACAAGTTCTTATTCCTCTGTAACATATGTAAGCTAATGTTAGTTTAGAGTGTATTCCATTTGAAGTCACTAAGGTAAAATTTTTATTTTTCCCCAGTTCCCGAGAGGACTTTGATGACGTACCAATTGAAGAGGAAGAGGATGTTAAAAGCCCAGGTGATGAGGATAAATCTGAGTCCTTGGAGGATGGAAGTGTCCCATCATATCAACCCACCACATCCACATCTGAGGAGAGTGAAGGAGAGCTGAGTCTCAGTGCTAATGTTGACAACACCACACCCATTCCCCAAGGGAGACAACCTCTACCCAGCGAATCCAGGTAAGTAAGTTGCTTGTCTGTCTGATAAATATCTTCTAGATAAGAGCAGTCTGTTTGAAGTTGATTTATGCGATCATCTGTTTCAGAACAATTATTTTCAAATAGGGTTTCAATTATACTTTGCAATATGATAGTGATGAGCATTTTGGGGGAGTTTTCTCTTGCTTTGGTGTTTTCATAGCTAAATGGCAACATGAAACTGATTCATTGGTTAGGCTAAAAAAAAATTGATAACTAGTTTCTCAGGCAATTTGTTTTGAAAAAGGGTTAGGGCGTTTAAAATGATTGAAAAATGGTGTGTTTGTTTTGTATTTCAGTGAAGCAGGCTCTGAAAGGAACTTGGTCTTCTCTACACACACAATACATCGTCATAGCAACGACCTCACAGCTCCAGCTGAAAAGTTAGTCTTTATATTTTCATCACATGTTGTGGCTCGGCAATTACAGGGGTGGTTTTTACAAGGTTTCCTCCCAGTTTTCCACCATTATAAGGCTGTGTACAGTATGAAGTGGACGATCCCCTGTCATATAAGTGAAACACCCCTGAGAACGACATTAAACACCAATCAAACAAACAAACAAATTTTAAAGGAACTGAATTTATGTACAAATTTTATGGACAAATAGTTTACCTTGCTTGTTATATTCTGTAGTTCATCAACTTTTTATCAATCTCAGTTTGCCTTTTGTGTATGTTTTCTGGGGGATTGTGGAGTAGTTCCAGATTCATGTTCTAACAAGAAAATATATTCTTCATTTTAGAAGAGAAGAAATACAAGTGATAAAAGAGGTTGTGGATAAAGAGGCCTTGAAACAAGTACGTAACTGAAAAGATTATTAAAGTTAGGGCTCCGTGTCTCAGTGGTAGTGAGTGCGCTTCCTAAACTGAACCTGCTTCGATTAACCGTTCACGGGTTCGAGCCCTCCTGTCAACCATCCGGTATATGAGCGAGTCACATGTTGTTGCTCTGGCAACCGCGAGGGTGGTTTTTACGAGGTTTCCTCACGGTTTTCCACAGTAATAAAGCTGTGTACCGTGTGAAGTAGATAATCTGTCGTCATATAAGGGAAATATCCTTGAGTACGACTTTAAACACTGATCAAACACTGATCAAACAAACAATCTATTTATAGGGAGCATGAAATGTTCGTTCAGGTTCTAAGTTGATCTTCAAAATTTTCCTATTTTGCACAAAAGTATACAGTTGTCTGTTATGGGGGCTGTATATCCAGTTTTCCTCCCAGAGACCAGTAAACAGCTGTGTATCCAGTTTTCCTCCCAGAGACCAGTGGAACAGTTGTGTGTTATGGGGGCTGTATATCCAGTTTTCCTCCCAGAGACCAGTATAAAGTTGTGTGCTATGGGAGCTGTATATCCAGTGTTCTTCCCATGGACCAGTATAAAGTTGTGTGTTATGGGGGCTGTATATCCAGTTTTGAGCTGGCCAATGATCTGCAGATCTAACTTGGAATAAATAAATGAACTAACAAACTTTGAAGAGAGATTAAACCCAAGTAATACAAATACAATATGTGGTTGAAACTTACGGATGTAATGACTAGAATTGAATATTGTATGGTATTTATAAAAAAACATGGTGTCAATTACTTGGTTTTCTAACAGTTTTCATTTCTGTGATAGAAAAAAGTAAAAAAAAAAAACAAGAATTTTTTTTTTTTAAATGGCCTACATGTATATTTGCACAGGTACAGGGTGTGTTATCTGAAGTTTTAAGCGTAGTTAAAGCTCAGCAGGAAGAAGTGAACAGACTCAGCAGGTTCGTACAAGAGCAACAGGACAAGCAAATCCAGTTCCAAAAACAGATGCATGAACAACAACAACTACAACAGGTTGCCATGGCAACATCAGCACCTAAGATGGATGAACAGTTGGGCAAATTAGAAAATGTAATGGGTTCCAGGGTAGAAAGACTCCTGACTCAGCACGCTCAAAGAGAATGTATCTTTTTCATTAAAGGGTATCTAAGATTTAAGATTGCTTATTACAAGGTACATGCCCTAGGCCATGGCTGAGTGGTAAACGAGTGCACTTTCTGAGCCTACTTTGATGTACCGTTGACGGGATCGAGTCCATCTGTCGACTCATGTATATGAGTGCGTCCCAAGATTTGGCTCTGGGGTTGGTTTTTACAAAGTTATCCTCTAAGTTTTTCTCCGTAATAAGGCAAGGAACAGTGCGAAGTGGATAATCCATCAACATATACGTGAAATACCTGTTTAAGCCCAAATAAACAAAAAAACTACTGTTGCCTTGATAAATATGTTATCCCTGTGCTAAGCTCATGTGCCAATGTCATTAACTAAATTGTTTGGAATGTAGTACTAAAAACATTAAAGTAGCGCAGGTTAATCTGAACAATAGCGAAAAATCTAAATCGACTGTCTTGTTTAATTATTTGCCATCCCCTTTGGGCTGGCAAACAGTTATGTGAGTGAAATGACCATAAGTATGATGTCACACAGATCTGTTTCTGATACCGGGTATTTGGGAAAGTCTAGGGTTATCTCCTGTATTGCCAGTGGTGTTGAGGATGATGTCTTTCATCTGTTGGGCTGTCAGGCCAGTCTTAAGTAGGACTTTAAACCCCCATCAAGCAAACAGATCCAACTGTTTAAGCAGGCTGCTGGAGAGTTTTTCTGGCTTTCTGGTGCTCTGAGCTAAGAGGCCGCATGGAGTTGTTCTGGTTTTTGTAATGCTTTTTGTCATTTTGTAATTCGTTCCCCCATTATGCTGGCACACTATCATATGAGTATAATACTGTTTGGTATAACGCTAAACCCCAATCAAAGAGGCAAACAATGGCAGCAGTTTTGTTTCTGGAACTTTAGTGTTGATTGACCTTGACCTTTGCCCTCAGACCAAAGGTTACAGGAAGTGCTAAGGTTACAGCAGATGCAGGAACATCAGAGGCAGGAGCAGTTATTGAACTCAGTCCACCAAACACTGACAACCTCATTACCAGGAAAAATAGAAAATGTGGTTAAACAAGAGATGAAAACCACAATATCTCCCTGTAAGTAGATAACTTAAAACTTTTCAATCAACAGAATTAAGATTCTAGTTACTGCTAACATTTTACACCAAATCATGCAAAGTCTTCCTAAAAATGAAATTTCCTTGAGTATGATGTTTAACACTAATCAACCAATCAAAATATTATCATTTTAGAAAGAACGAGACTAACACTGTGGTGAAGTTAATCGCCCCATTTAATTTAATACCCTTTAAAGAGAATAGCATTGAATAAATATCAAGCATTCATTTACAATGCACTAATTTATACTGTGTTTCAGATATTGGCAGAGTTTTGGAACCCATGAAAGAACAGTTCCACCAGGAGCTAGGTCAAAAATTAACCGCAACAGATGCTCTCTTAAAAGACAGTATAGGAAAAATGGTCCGCTCAAAAGTATGTATTTTTATCTTGCCATAATGAAGTATAGAAAACGTATTGTTGATAAAAGAGGGAATTTAGGCGGTGTCGGTGTCAAGTCAAGCTTTTATGTTTAGCAAATGCTATTTATACCCTAGGCAGACTTTTAAAGTTAAGCTTTCCTGTGTTGCTCTCTTGTACAGAAGTAAAGGTTTTTTGATGAGGTGATTTTTCTGTTTATGAAGATAATTATAGTCTGGTTTTCAAGTTAAACTTGAGATTACAGTCTGGATCCAGGGTAATGGTTTATGATGAGCTCAAGCTTTCTGCTATTGGTTGATATCTATAACTTTTAGATGCATGCCATGTTTAGGTTTTTTGTTGAGGTCATTTAAATGGGTCTTTCATTTAGGATATCAATAACTTGTTAACATTTTAAGATTTTAACTTATCCTATAACTTCTGTAAGTTTGGACACTCTAATTTTGGGACAATCCAAAGAAATATGATGTAAGACTCCTTGTGGTAAAGCCTATTTCTCTGACCCAACTGCTAGAAGTTATAGGATATGTTTAACTTGCAGAGTTCCAAGACATAATTTTTGTATGAAGTGTGGAGGGTAGGATTAATGATCTATGAATGCAGTGTATACAAAATATATTAATTGTATGTCTATTTGTGTTGTGTTGTTAAGGCTACTATAGAGGCGGTAGGAACGGCAGCAGGGAATGCCATGCAAGGTCCCTTGGCTTCGGCTTACAGAGAAACCTTTCAGAATACAGTGGTCCCATCATTTGAGAGAGCCACACAAGTGCTGTATCAACAAATCAATGATACCTTCCAGAAAGGCTCAAAAGAATGTAAGTCTACCAATGACGTGTTTTATTACATATAAATCAAATCAGAGATTATATACCTTTCAGGTGTTAGTATATCTGATGTCAATGGTTGGAGGGAGCTTAATGTGGCCTTGGTGCTCTCAGAACTAAAGGGTAACAGGAAGCCGACCTCTGTGTAGTGTCTGTATTGCGTCCTGTTGTTGTCCTGTATTTGTCTGGTCTTGTCCTTAATTGTTGCCAGTGGTGTCAAGGGTGGTTTCCTTCGCTCATTGGGCATGCATGTCATCAACATTAAACCCCAATCAAACAACAACAAAAAAAACCGATGTCAATGTCCCTCACACAGGTTTGAGTCCGTCTGTTGACGATCTGGTATATGAGTGAGACATCTTAGGGATATTTTTTACAAATTTTTTTTTGATTATCCTTTATGTTAAGGCGGCCCATGAATTGTCTGGATTAAATTTCATCTAGTTTCATTTCAATAATTTTCAAGTTGTCATGGAAACGAGTCACATTTAGCATGTGGTCAAGATAAAGTAGATGGATTAAATTGTTGACATTGTGGTATTTCAGATTCATTACAGCTAGAAAGCCATTTGGAGAAGGTGCGTAAGAAGCATTCTGAATCTCGTGATCCAATAGTGAACCAGTTAAAGGCTTTAGTTGAGGGGTTTCAGTCCACAGCAGGTACCATACAATCTGAGGTGGTATCAACAATACAGATGGAGGTCCAAGGACAGCTAAGCACAGCACTAACAAGGTACCACAATCATCTTAATGTCCACTTCTACTATAGGAAGAAGGGCGGACTAAGAAATGCTGCTTAGCATCCATCCGTCACAAATGTTTGCGAAGATGTTAGCTTGAAAACAAATTCACAGATTAACTTCAAAATTGGAATGTAGCTTCCTCCTGTAAAACAATTGCTTGTTGTTGCATAATTCGGCAACATCATGCCAGTATGTACTGTGAACAAGTACAGAATAAATTCTTCAACATCGTTTTTTGTTTTTTTTTTTGCAATTTTTTTGTGCTCAAAATGTAAATCATTTGGTTTTTTTGTTTAATAAATGTACAATGTTAAACCCCAATCAAACAAACAAACAATCACCATTTGTTTGAGACATTACTGTGGTTAATCCTTAACCTAAACCTAACCCTGAGCTAAAACCCTGACACTAGCCTTGATGCCCGCAGCCATGGATTAGTGGTAGCGTGACATGTGCCCTAACTAATCCTGCTTCGATGTATGGTTCACCGGATTGAGTCTGCCTGTAAACAATCCAGAATATGAGTGGGTCACGTTGTGGCTCCGGAAACCGCAGTGGTGGTTTATAAGAGGATTCCTTTTGGTTTTGCAATATGAAGTGCTTAAGCACAATCAATCGATTTATACCTTTTATTTTACACATTTTGTGTTCAGTTTCAAAGACAGTTTGTTAACCCACGTTCGGGATGTGGTTAAAGAAGAGGTAAACACTATCATGAGGGAACAGAGCATCTCGTTAAGTGACACCGTGGTAAACGCTGTCAGGTCCAGTGCTGCCACACCTGTGCCAATAGACCCACAACAACAACAACAAGTCATATTGAACCTACTCCACCAGGGACAACTCAATTCAGCATTTCAAAAGGTATTAGAACTTTATGATTCGAGATTATCAATGAAAGAAAACATTATGTTGGAAACTTGCTCAGTTGTCTGACTAATGGCAGTTTGTTTGGAATAAACTGCTTGATTTTAGGACATGAGGAACATTAACTGTCAAACACAGAAGACCCTTCTCATTTAATGATGGAAATGATGTGAGTTATGGTGGCAATATACTGCTGTCATACAAGTAAAGTACCTGTAAGACACCAATTAATCATGAACTTAGCCCAATAGGGCATTGGCCCGTGGCAGTGGTTTAGTGGTTAGCGAGTTCCCTTTCTAAACCTACTTTAATGTATCGTTCACAGGATCGAGTTCGTCTGTCCACCTTCAGGTATATGAGGGAATCACACGATGAGACCCAGGCAATCACTGGGGTGGTTTTTAAGAGGTTTCTTCTCAGTTTTCCACCGTTATTAGGCAAAATCAGTTTGAAGGGGACAATCCGTCGTCATATAAGTGAAAGGCTCTAACCCGAATCAAACCAACAAATCCAGTAGGGCACCAGCTGTCTCTTAATGGTTCTGTTTACTGTGGCTATTTACTGTCATAGCACATGTGACTGTTATATAAGTGCAATCTTGCTAAGAATGGTGTCTAATAAATTCGTAATCTTTTTTGATTTTGCAGGCACTGTCGGCGTCTAACTTGGAGTTGGTTATGTTTGTATGTGAGACAGTCATCCCCTCTCAGGTGTTCAACCAATCACCCTGCCCATTAGAACAACCTGTACTTCTCTCATTAATTCAACAACTATCTGCAGAGTTTGGTCAAAGTACAGAACTTAAGCACAAGTAAGATGACTACAATGTTTTGTGTATAAAGCACTGGCTAAAAATCATGACACATTTTTTTTTTCTTTCTCCAAATGTAAAAAAAATTCTGAACAAGAGCAATATTTTGGTCAATTTTACTACAAATAAGTATGCGAATGTGTGCAGGAATGTCATGCTGTCATTGAACATTTTCCAAGGTTTAATTAGTATTTTGGGTTACAGTCAACCTTGGCTTACCCAAGGGTATATTAGGTTAAGTCTTGGTTAAGTTGAACCTTGACTAACCCAAGGGTATTTTGGGTTACATCTGGGTTAAGTTGAACCTTGGCTTACCCAAGGGTATATTAGGTTACATCTGGGTTAAGTTGAACCTTGGGTTACCCAAGGGTATATTAGGTTACATCTGGGTTAAGGTGAACCTTGGCTTACCCAAGGGTATATTAGGTTAAGTCTTGGTTAAGTTGAACCTTGGGTTACCCAAGGGTATATTAGGTTACATCTGGGTTAAGTTGAACCTTGGCTTACCCAAAGGTATATTAGCTTAAATCTGGGTTACGGCGAACCTTGGCTTACACAAGGGTATATTGGGTTAAATCTGGGTTACGGCGAACCTTGACTAACCCAAGGGTATTTTGGGTTACATCTGGGTTAAGTTGAACCTTGGCCTACCCAAGGGTATATTAGGTTACATCTGGGTTAAGTTGAACCTTGAGTTACCCAAGGGTATATTAGGTTACATCTGGGTTAAGGTGAACCTTGGCTTACCCAAGGGTGTATTAGGTTACATCTGGGTTAAGGTGTACCTTGGCTAACCAAAGGGTATATTAGGTTAAATCTGGGTTAAGTTGAACCTTGGGTTACCCAAGGGTATATTAGGTTACATCTGGGTTAAGTTGAACCTTGGCTTACCCAAGGGTATATTAGGTTAAATCTGGGTTGTTGAACCTTGGCTTACCCAAGGGTATATTAGGTTAAATCTGGGTTAAGGTGAACCTTGGCTAACCAAAGGGTAAATTTGGTTAAATATGGGTTAAGGTGGATCTTAGGATTCACTTTAACATAGTAAAAAATTAACTGTGTTAGTTGGGTAAATCCTGGGAATGTAGAATCAGACAAGACCATCAACCACAACAGTCTCAGATCAAATAGAGGTTGTGGACCAACAAAAACCTTGGATAGAAAAATAAATGTTGAATAGAGATGGAATCTACCAGTAAAAATGACTCTAATTAGTATGGATCGGGCAATAAAATGTTAGAGAAAAAGTGTATGAGGAAAAAAAATCTAAATTTCAAGCAAACAAATATAAGGCTGAGTTCAGAATATATTTAACATGGTGTTGTTGCTTTGTAGATACTTAGAAGAAGCTGTGATGAATCTCGACACAAGCCATCCAGTGACTCAGGAACATATGCAAGGGGTTTTGTACGGACTCTGTCAAAAACTCAAACAATATATACAGAATAACCCTATGGATAACTCTGTGAAATCTCTCAAAATGTTACTTATGGCATCGCAGTCTCTACTAAAACACTGACCTTGAGGTTTGTCTTGGGACTAGAGATTGTTACTAATGACATTGCAGTCTTTACCAAAACAGTGATCAAGTTGTCATAACCTTTGAGAAAAAATTTTGTCGCACCGTCTTTACTAAAACAGTGACCAAGAGAGATTAGTCTTGGAACTAGATAATGTTACTTATGGTACCCCAGTTTTGACGTCTGCAGTGACCTTGAGAGATTTGGCTTGGGACTGAAGAATATTACTTATAGCACCGCAGTTTTGACTCTTGCAGGTACCATGGCAGAGTTTCGGTGGAACTTGAGAATCCTACTTTTGGACCTGGAGTCTTTATTGACACAGTGACCTTGAGATTTGTCATTGGAACTTAAGACTCTCACTGATGTCACCACAGTATTTATTTAACAGCTACCTAAAGAGTTTTGTATCCAGACCGGTCAAAGACCAGTGATTCAACCTATTGATTTAATGAAAACTTTGATATGTTGTCATGAAAACAAAAACAATGTTGATGTATTAACTTTTTGCCGATCAGGATATATTTATTTCTGTAGAGCCAACTGAAACTACTTCCTTAAAACAATTTGCATTTGTGCCTCAAAAGCACAATAACAGTTATTTTTGTAATGGACAAAAACAGATTGTTTGTAGTACACCCATACAATGAATGAAACAACATAGAGAACCATATTCACCACTTTAAAAGAAAAAGAAGATTTACATGAAAAGACATTTTATTATTTGTTTTAAAGAAGTAGAAATCCTAACATGCATATGTATCCTTTATTTTTTCCGAGTCATTCTTTTGCTTTAAAATATCTTATTTTTCAGTGGAAATCATGGTTAAATTGCTCAAACCCTAACTTTGGTAATGAAGCAGGTGTTGGCAGGGACTTCATGGGCCTCTAGCAACACTAAGGGGCAGCAGGAAGCCAAATTGTTTGTCTTAACACTAGAAGTTGTTTTTTCAAAATAGAGGAAGACTTCATATGTAATTAAGGGCAACGGTTCAGTGGTAAGCGAGTCTGCCTACTGATCTTTAAAAAAAAAAAATGCGTATGGGTTAGTCATTTGTTGACCATAAATATAAATGTTTTACTGAAGGTCATCTGTTGACCTCAGACACATGATTTCAACAGAATGCCCATACAGTCTCTGACTTGATATCCATTATGCTTGCCAAGTTTGTTGCAATGTTTTCCATAAAAATAGGTCAGAACTTGTTGGTTCATTTTTTCTTGGCCCCTTTTTTGAAAAATGGATTACGTTTTAGGCAAATAACTTCTGCTGTATTTGATTGTTGCTCATTTTTTTTTTTTGCTTTTGGCACACTCTTTTGTTCAATCCTTATAAGTGTAAGGATTGTCCCATCGTTGGCTAAGCAACATTGATCCCAAAGCCATGTCTAGATTGGTCATTCTAAACAAAATCATTTGAGGACGTAAGATATCAAAAGCCAAAAAACCAACCAAATGAATATATCATAAAATATCATGTCAACCTAGTAAAATAACTGGTATATTTATTAGCATTTGTGATAATGTACCCCTCAGTCTTTTTAAATGTGTATGTCAGTAAATAAGTGTGTCATTAATTACTCTATGGAAGCTTGAACATTACCAATTTTGCCTTTGTATATTACCTGTTGTTTTTTGTACCTAATACCTTTTAGATTTTGGTAAATTTTTCTTTAGATTTTTGTACATCATTCACAGGATTTTTGAACAGAGGTCACAAGATTATTGTGCATCATCTTTGGGTTTATGTAAAATTTCCAGTATGTTTTCCACATCCTCCTTGTTTTTGTACTTAACCTCAGAATTATTATACTTTGTCCACTGTATCTTGTACATTATTCACTGGATCTTGTACATTATTCACTACATCTTGTACATTATTCACTGGATCTTGTATATTATTCACTACATCTTGTACATTATTCACTGGATCTTGTACATTATTCACTACATCTTGTACATTATTCGCTGGATCTTGTAAATTGTTCACTGGATTTTGTACATTATTCACTGGATTTTGTACATTATTCACTGGATCTTGTAAATTATTCACCGGATTTTGTACATTATTCACTGGATCTTGTATATTATTCACTGGATTTTGTACATTATTCACTGGATCTTGTACATTATTCACTGGATCTTGTACATTATTCACTGGAT
>JAVFBW010172623.1:0-11069 GCA_034783835.1 Mopalia ciliata
CTCCTACTACTACTACTACCACTACTACTACTACTACCACTACTACCACTACTACTACTACTACCACTACTACTACTACTACCACTACTACTACTACTACTACTACTACTACTACCACTACCACCACTACTACTACTACTACTACTACTACTACTACTACTAGTACTACTACCACTTTGGCGTTGGCATACTTGTTACTGATGTGGACACTGATTGTGTTATAGTATATATATTATATTAAAAAAAAAATATGACTTTTAACCAGACAGCCCCGTACGAATGGAAGAATGGCTTGGTTTATCATGGTAAATATTCTCGACACAGCTTTATAAAATACAACTCCATCAAACGAAAAAGGAAGACACCATTATCAACTAAATTCAGAGGAGATTTTTGTATAATGTTAATTTTGGGTTGTGGTGGGGTTTACTTCCCCATAGATGGCCTCTTTTTGTCAGTTAACTTGAAGGTTACTCGATCAGACCCCCAACCCTCCCAACTGACACAAGACATCGCCGTCAAAACTCCACACGCGCTTTGTGGTCGTAAGTAAACGCTTGGACACGAGGTATCGGGTATTGTCGACGGGTATTTCTATCAACATATGTTCTACCCTCGTGTACTATGAATTACATAACACGAGTACTATATAGCCGAGAAAAAAGCTCTGTCGACATATTTATGATATTGCCATTACCCTGGTAGATAGAGCTTAGATGCCATCCCTGTTAAAAAAGTGATATGATTTTTTTGTTTCCGACAAAAAAAAAAAAAAAAATCGGCGGAGGTAAATGGTAAAAAAAACTGTATGAATAGTTGACAATAATTACCTACCTCTTTTCACACAAGAATAGTCCGTCATCTAGTCAAAAGTATGGGTCAAAATTTAATATTAGGAGTTGAATCCACTTGAACTCAATATTTTGTTTGACAATTGTCATCCCTCGTATACTCTGGTTCACTTGACCTTGGAATTCCCATTAAATCCGTGTGTTCTGACTTGCCCAAACTTAGCAATTTCCGCCCAAGATATGTTAAGTATACCCCTGCTATCATATCCTATATGAACTATACAGTACAACAAACAACTTCTTTGTTTTGGACGGAAGAGTGTTTCCGTTTATTTGCGCATCAAATCACTAACATTATACTACTGTATAACTATACAATTATACTAATACATTTGAGATAGTTATAGCTCCTTATTAAACCATTTACAATCAAATAGTTTTTTTGAATTCTGAGATAGCAATACTCAGTAAAGCTTATCACAGACAAAACACTATTCATCATTTTTTTTTTTTATAGAATCGACTATGGCCGTATTACAAAGTCTTTTATTTAAACCAGAGATAAAACACATACAAATTGTTCTATGCTAAAAAAAAACACCCTCTGGGAAAGTTTAGATTTACAAAAACTGAAAATATCAACGGACTTTATATACAGTATGAAATAAATATTTAAAGTTAAAAACATCAAAATCTAAAATGACCAAATTCTACCATTCCCAAAACACCTTAACAAGAGCTCCGCCCTCCTGTCACATGTTCCTGTCCACTGGTGGTGTCCTTTTTATCCACGTGTAATGAACATTAATTTGTGCCTCCACTACGTGCCGTCATAAATAAAATTTAACAATAAAATAGTTAAAAGATCAACCCTGTATGTCGCATGCGCTATTTTTATACTTTCAAAACAATGAAACAGAAGATTTTAAGGTTTTAACTTTAAAAGCTGTTCATGTCTATCATTTCTGTTGATAACAGGTACGAATGCGAGTGAAATGTACATTTTTCAATCCTTTATCGATTTAATGTACATAAATAGTCAAACTTACTGCAGTATGTATGTACTGTCCGTTTATGCGAGACGTAGGCTAAAATTCAGGCCATATATATTTCGGGTACAAACAACATTCGTGTTTGCGAAATCAAATGTCCGAATTATTAAAAAATTCAAAAATATAATCCCGATGTCCGGGCTAGCGTATTATATAACTTACGAGGCTTCCATAAAATACTGATACAATGGCATGTTGGTTTGATAAGGTCCTCCTCTATAGAAACGCTAGATAATACCAGGGAATATTTCAGAGTGGGGCGAATTTTGATAAATCCAGTGCGATTTCTATATGATACAAATCTACAAGTAATGTGTTTTATCAATGGGTGCAATAAAATGAGACCGAGATTTATCTCCCTTTGATAGATGGCCAGTTATTGCGTAAGCAAATCGAATGAATGCTTCATCAGTAGACTTGTTGTCAAACGTTTGATGCGGTAAAACGTTTGTACTGTAAATAAACACATTCTACATCTGATTATATAGCTCTTTATTAAACGCTATGCACAACTTTGTAGTTATTACAGAACATCTTTGTTGCAGGCATCGGATTTGGTACCACCGGCGCTATTTTATTTTTACTTGGCATCTGTTATGGGACGAAGCGGCACAAGCGGAGGTTAACAAGAAAAAGGCTAAAGGAGGAGAGCACACACAATTTGGGAGAGGAACTGAAACTGAAAAGTATGTGACGGGACACCTGTATACCCAGATCGACCATCCGGTTTCAACTTAGTATTTTAAAGGCATGCTGTTCCTTTAGAACTGTAACTACAACTGGATAGCATAATGCTTAAGATAAGCAAAATATATAATCCTTTATAAATTAAGTTTGATTTGTCTTTTCATAAGATGTTGTGACACATGTAGCCCTAAATGGCGACTGAACAGCGAATTTCAGCATATTGATGGCTTTATAATGTGAAATACCGACGATAAAGTATCGGAAATGGCTGTTACCGAGGCCTTATGCTATAGTATAATTGGCACCTGTAGACCTGATTTTGAGGCCGGGAACCCCTAAAAGGATTTTTTACGATCGCATCGTCGAAGGTACTAAGGTTCCTTCCCGAAAAGCCAAGCTCCCCGTTCTGACGTTGATAGCTGAAAAATGGCCGCCTACACCCATATAGGCAGTTGTATTAAATTATGGAATAATGTCTTCATATTTGGTTTTATTTTTATATTTTCTTTCACGCTGTGTAGTTTATATACTCACCAATGGGAAAAATGCTGTAATCAGTAAAACAATTTGATTAAAGGTAAATCCGGGCTTGAGATCGGTTCGCTGTTGAAGATGATTCTGGATTCGGAGTCTCAAATGACCATCTTCGGCCTGCTCATCCACCCCGATAAAATCGAGAAATTGGACCAAGTTGGCAAAGGTGAGATAGCAGATCATATTTTGCAGTATTTACAGAGTCGCGCTATAACGCAGAGGAACCTTTTTAATAAAAAAAAAAAAAATCCAGCTACAGTTCTATTGAACGCAAAGTGCCCGTTATGAGTTTTGTTGGAAATCCTATGTCCGAGAACACGATACAGTTTGTTGGTATCAATTGGAGTTTGATGTCGTACTTTGGTTATTTCACTAAGCGATAGCGTTTTACCGTAAATGGATGATCGATCCTCTCACCCAACAGTCTGACCATGGCTCTATGGTCATATTTTGTATAACGCTGGGAACATCTTTTCATGAAAGCGATACCTAAAGGTCTTGCTGGCCCCCTTTGTCGATTTTCAGAACACTTGTTGTATAAAGTCTATTATACGGAAGAGTATAAATCAGAACTATACATATGTATATATTTTCAGAAAGCTTAAATACTCAGGATAAAAATATTTGTGAAGTGGTGAAAATCCAATTATTACTTCTAAAAATATTGCAAATGAGTAAGAGCTAACAGAAAAATTAGACTCCATTTTTCAAGATTTATTTCAGGAAATTCAATAACGATAAGAATCAATAGATTATTGGACCTAATAGAATAATACTTGAACTAGTAAACGGTGCCTCATTTAGAAAAAAAAATGATTAGAACGATCACAGCGGATTTTTGTTATGTTTATCCTACTTTGAAGAGCTTTTAAAAAATTAAGAACCGTTTACCAGATCGCATTATGCTCTTTACCCTTTTACAAATTTAAAGTTTCTAACATGAATTGTTTTCTAGAAATACTCCATGGACATTTTTAGGGTCTGATTAAAACTAGATGCCAGGAATAGACAAGTTTCGCCCCTTTTATATGATCAAGATAAAACTAAATTATAGGCTTAAAATTTTAGCCGTTTGTAATTAGAATGTCGAATTATTTTTTTCACCAACTGTTAGTTTGAAAACCTAACTTTTTATCCAAGTTGTAACAAAAATTTTGGTTCATTTTAAAGCCAAGGGGTCAATCAAGATCTGTAAAACGCGTCCTCGGATTTCCGTCAGATTTTTAGTATGATCTTATCACCCAAAAGGTTTTGAAGCTAAAAGTAGTTTTTAGAGTGCGATAAATGTTACAGCCACTTCATTCAAAACATTGAAGGAGTTAATGTCATGTTAGATTCAACATGGTTTAACGGTGGCGGTTCTAACTACCCGATGCTGGACGAGATTTAAAATTGTTTGACTTTAAATAAAACGATATGATTAACCGGGTCTAGGTCCGAACCGTAACCCTTACATTCAGCTATGGAACCATTAGCCGACAGCAATCTCACAGGTAACAAGAAAAGGGCAAATACATAACTCAAAACATGGTGGATTAATGTACAGTGTCTCGATGGTTGCAACAACAGGCTGACCCATTGTTTATGAATGAGAGCAGAGAACACCCTGTCTAGATTACTAACTGTGACCAAAAAAAAAAAAGAAAAAAAAAAAAAAAAAAAAAAAGAGTGAATAATATTTAATTGCCTATTCTGTGCTCTTAACTATTTCTCTACTAATATCTACTAATGATGAATTTATAAATAAGCGTACATTACAGTTAGTCATTCGCTGTCGTTCATTTGTTTATAGCAGATACACCTGACACATATTGTTATGATCGTTTGTTTGTTTGATTGGGGTTTAAGGTTATTTCATTTATACGGCGACGGATTGTCCACTTCACACTGTTCCTTGACTAATTACAGTGGGACACCGTGATGATACCTGATGGTCGACAGACGGACTCGATCCCGTGAACGGTACATCGAAGTAGGCTTGGTACGCGCACACACTAACCACTAGGTCACGGCTGCGGGCCTTCGTATAATAGTATAATGATACTAATAACAACGGTTGAAATGAACCGAAATATATGTCACCATAATGTACAGTATGTAAGGCTTATCGGTGGAATTCACATATTTGTTCTATAATTGTTAACAGGAGCTTTCGGGACTGTCTATCATGGACGCTACAGACCTGACGACAATCCACTGCATGCAAGAGAAGTGGCAATAAAAACTCTTAAAGGTAGATAACTCTGCTTGATCAAGTCATATTATCACGTGCAGAATAATTACCAGAGGATGTAGTCATGGTAATATAGCTGTGTAATACGCTATCCAAGAAAGGCATATGGAAGTGGCAATAATATTATCATAAACTTTGGCTGGAGGCCTCCTAGATTCGGAGGCCCCAGAGGATGTAGCAATGGTAATATAATACACTATTTCACTTGTGAGGACCCTCCAAGCATATAGATCTACCCAAGAAAGGCATATGGAGTAGTAATCCTATTATAAACTTTGACTGGAGGCCTCCTAGATTTTGAGGCCATAGAGGATGTAGTCCCTCCAAGCATATATCTGAGAAAGGCATATGGAGGCCTCCTATAGATTTTGAGGCCCTAGGGTCCAGCCTGCGAAGCCAATAGGCTAATCCGGTAGTGGCTCCTTGACTAAATTGTTTTACCCCAAACCATATTATCTTTTTGAAGATATATCCGAAAAGTTATTACATTCTCAATAGCATTCGTGTATATTTGCTTTTCCAAAGATTAAAGCTTTAATAACTGTTTGTTTTAACAGGGGTTTCCTTGTTTAGAACGAATGCCGTACACACAGTTAACCATCAAATAGGCATATGCACAATTATAATTTATTGGGGCATTTGTCACGGAGCAAGTGTTTGTGTAAAGACACTTAAGCTCTCTGTCAAAATGGCGATGATCACAGTGCTGGTGTCTGATTTCAGATAACTGTATTTACCCAGAGATAAGCGCCTTCATGGAGGAAGCAATCATTATGGCGGATTTCAAGCACGCCAATGTCCTCAATATCTTGGGTGTTTGTGTTGACCCAAAGGTGGAAACTCCAGCTTTGGTGTTGCCCTTCATGCAGTTTGGAGACCTCCAAAAATACCTACGAAAATTTCGTTACGAAGAGGACAAGATGGATAAGGTTAGTGCCCAGGTCTTCAATATCTAGATATTTGTTACATGTTTATTTCAGGTAATGGATTACGTCAGTGCCCAGGTCTTCAAAATCTAGATATTTGTTACATGTTTATTACAGGTAATCGATAAGGTCGGTGTCCAGGTCTTCAAAATCTAGATATTTGTTACATGGTTATTACAGGTAATGGATTACGTCAGTGCCCAGGTCTTCAAAATCTTGATATTTATTACATGTTTATATCAGGTAATGGATTACGTCAGTGCCCAGGTCTTCATAATCTTGATATTTATTACATGTTTATTTCAGGTAATGGAATACGTCAGTGCCCAGGTCTTCAAAATCTAGATATTTGTTACATGTTTATTACAAGTAATACGTAATGGATAAGGTCAGTGACTGGGTCTTCAAAATCTAGATATCTGTTACATGTTTATTACTGGTAATGGATTACGTCAGTGACCGGGTCTTCAAAATCTAGATATTTGTTACATGTTTATTACAAGTAATACGTAATGGATAAGCTCAGTTCCCAGGTATTCGAAATGTAGATTTTTGTTACATGTTTATTACAGGTAATGGATAAGGTCAGTGACCAGGTCTTCAACATCTAGATATTTGTTACATGTTTATTACAGGTAATACGTAATGGATAAGCTCAGTTCCCAGGTATTCGAAATGTAGATATTTGTTACATGTTTATTACAGGTAATGGATTACGTCAGTGACCAGGCCTTCAAAATGTAGATATTTGTTACATGTTTATTACAGGTTATACGTAATAGATTACGTCAGTGACCAGGCCTTCGAAATCTAGATATCTGTTACATGTTCATTACTGGTAATGGATTACGTCAGTGACCCTGGCTTTAACATTGAGATATCTGTTACATGTTTATTACAGGTAATACGTAATTGATAAGCTCAGTGCCCAGGTCTCCAAAATCTAGATATCTGTTATATGTTTATTACAGATGATACGTAATGGTTACGGAGAATAGCCATGACCCTCAGGGTTAAGCACCGAATCACCAGCAGTGAATACCGGCCACCTAGACACCTCAGCCACCCGGCCTTGTTTCAGAACTAAAATTGTTCAAACTAAGAAAGTGTTATCCCAAAATGACGAAAATTCTGTTAATCTTCACTTTTTAAAAGACACAAAAAATTTATCATAATCTGTAATTTGTAATTGATACGTTAAGTCAGGTAATCTAAGATAATTTCTGAGGTTATTGCCGTCTTATGGGTCACCTACCTATATTGTTTTTAAATCCAAGACAGCTCGAAACATTTAACCGTTTGTTTCATTCCCGTTTGTAAATTTTTGTACTTCACAGATTCCAGACATGGGCCAGTTGTTGTCGTTCTGTTTGCACATCGCCAGAGGCATGGAGTATTTATCCAACATGAAATTCGTCCACAGAGATTTGGCTGCTAGAAATTGCATGTGAGTTTATCATAGGCCTACAGGTCAGCTGATAGGGTAAAAGATATACAAATCAGATAAGTATAGATTTAAAAAAAAAAATAATAATTTGAATTTGACACATTAAAGGGAAAAACAATTTGATTTTCGACCTAAACTTAATATTTTTATTGCATATTTGCAAAGACAAACATCTGTATTACACTTTCATTCCAGTAAGCATAGCCGTTAATTAGTTAATTTAACAGGCGGGACTGACGTCATTGTTCGAAAACACAATAGGTCACCAGTGTGTCCGTTTGCTTATGGATGCATTGGACGGCACCTGTAACAGCACGGTGTAAACACAAGATTGGGCATCTAAGCGCAATGTTTATCTGGTGTATGCCTTTGAAAATAGCTATTTCAGTAACACATACGTTAAGCATGTTTTTAGTTGAAAAAAAAATCCAGTTTTTAGTACAAGATTGATATGTACAAGCGGTTGTTTCTTGTTGTTCATGTTTTGGAACAATGACGTCAGTTCCGCTTTTTAAATTATCAAGTTAATGGCAGTATGCTAATTCGATTGCAAGGGCAGCACAGTTGTTTTCCCCTTTAATATGACTTGAGTTTTGTTTGGCCGCGATCATTCTCGGTGTAAATTATAAAAAATAAATCACGTAGCTGTACATAGTTAATACTGTTAGATACCGTCTTGCTGCTACTGACTTCTTCTTAACATGTTGGCATACTTGCCGACTTCTGTATACCAGATGAAATTAATACCATATATAAAACTATAAACAGATTAAAAGTAACTATGCAATAGATGATTAAATCTTTGGACATTGTATATTAACTTGGCTTATTTATTTTATTCTATATAAGATCTGTTTTTCTAAGTTCAGCTTGCTTGTCTTCAAGGTCTCTTGAAAGTGTTCGGCTGACCGCTATAATACGCCTCCTTATTGGCTGGAGATCTGGTGGACTTAATAGCATGGCGCTCCGCGACCTAGCGCTTGCTGTACATCAAATAACCACGAAGATTCTCTGCTGGCGCGATTAGTAATTGAAAGGCGAAACAATACAAACCTATATACTAAAAACACGTATTGAAAAAAACAATTACGGTTTAGTGATCTCGGATTGCTTGAACGGGATTATGCTTTAAAAGACACATGGTTTGACCTAATTCTATCAGGTCAAAGGGCTTTATATGTGTCGTGCTCTTGGTAACGTTTTACTTGTTTATCTGTAACATCTGTTTAACATATATACATTACTATTGTGATTGTAGGTTGAATGATCAGATGGTTGTGAAAGTGGCGGATTTCGGTCTCACTCGAGATATTTATTCCAGTAGTTATTACCGACAAGATAAAAACAAACTTCTGCCGATCAAATGGATGGCTGTAGAGAGCTTACAGGACCGGGTCTTCAGCACATATACTGATGTGGTATATATTCCATTAAATTCAAAGTTTCAGTTAAAAAAGGAGATACGTTTATAAAAAATATGGGTAGTTTAGAGGTGAGAAAAAAAACGGAACAAATTTCACCTCCACAGAGTAAATGGATTAAACGATTCAACGTATAATTGTGGAACAATACGGTGAAGTAATTCGATAGAAAATTCACAGCGATAACGAACTGTCTTCATTACGGGTTTTTATGACAAAATCATCTAAATTCATGGTTATATAAGGTATGGTCTTTTAAGTCTGAAATAACCTCTTTGTCAGATTCAACCTCCACAGAGTTTGGTGTTTTTTTCAAAAGATTTGACAACACTGGCTGTAAGGAATTTCATCAATTCATTCCTGAAGCGGGATAAGAAATAAATAATACCGCTTTATTATTTACCCACCTCAAAGCAAATCAATATGGAGGCCGGATAGTGTCTTTTTCAACCTATTTGGTAATTACCAGATAGTATGGGACTAACATTTACGCATATCTATAATATGCTGTAATTACCAAATAGTATGTCGTACAAACGAATTAGCAATCTGTTAATTTTGAGATAGGTAGAGGAAAAAACTGACTTTATCATGGCACTAACTGGCTATAGGTGAACTAACAAATGCTTCACGAAAAAAAAAAAAAAAAATGACAGATTGCCATGAAGGTCATTGTCAAACTCACAATTATTCCATTTCAATAAGAAGATCAGTTAATTGCTAAAGTGTGTATATTATATATACATAAATAAGCGGGTTCCATTGTTACATATATGTCCTAGATTTATAGCGGGATCGCTCTCTTGAACTCCTTATGTGTTCTCTAAAACCATGACCAGACAGAAAAGAAAAAAGACGACATTTTTTTTTATACATTTCATCCCTGTACAATACTGGGCCACTGGTAAAAGGGGTGTCACCATTAAATTAAGTCTTTGGGAAAATAAATGCCGTAAAAGAGATACTATTTTTGCTTCTGGCACGCCTTGCTGATAAGAGAATCAAAAGGAGTAAAGACAGTCAGCTAACGTTGAGCAGACAGTTCCGTTGGTAATATTAGTGAATTGAACAGTTTTCATGTAAGTGATGTTTGTGCTTGCTGATTTGGCTCATGTGATGTCGTGCCTGTCTAATTGATGAAGGAAACCACTCTCAATCAGATAGAAAAACACAATGGGCTTATACAATAAACGCAGGACGCATAGCACAGACGCCAGAGCAAATCTCTCAGTTCTTAGTATAACATGCACGACAGCATGTGGAAGAGTGTTAAGTAAAATACCTATAGGTACCAGGTTTAGATCCCGACTTACAGTGAGTAGGTCAGATATTTTGTGTTTGAATGGAATTATCCCAAATCTAGCAACTGAAATTTCTACAAAAAAATACTTACGAAGTTCAGCTTTGAAGTTTTCTTCTTAATACTAGTTTGTTTCCTTACGACATGTACCTTGTCATATACGTTTAAAGGACTGTTATCGTAATACTACAAGATGATACGGCGATATAGGATTATTCCTGTATGTATAGGCTGGTGCATGTTAAACAACCCGACAGCTTTATTTAATGGTGTAATTTTAGGACAAGTAAAACACATTTTTATTATGAAAGTCTTAAAAAAGATCGCCCCCCCCCCTCCCTGGTTTAGGGCAGTTAGTATAGCCACGCTGCCTTGACCTATAAACAAAGGAACATTAAATTTCTTAAATATCAAGCAATTAATATTTTATGGTGGTCGATCTCCTTCGTATAAGCAAAATGCCTTCGAACACGGTACTAAGCACTAATCAGCCAAGTTAAAAAGAAGAAAAAAAATGCCACAATGTAGATAATGCAAAAAAAAAAAAGAATAGGAAAAAACAATGGCCAACCTTATTGGAATTCGGCATGACTATATCTTTTGCCTTGTTGTTTCAGTGGTCCTATGGAGTAACGTTGTGGGAGATTTTTACTCTAGGAAAGGTTCCTTATCCCAACC
>JAVFBW010172634.1:0-11068 GCA_034783835.1 Mopalia ciliata
TATATCATCAAAGTAGTCTATAAGCAGAATGATTGATTAACGCGATTATTTGAGTTGGTACAAAACGAATCAAAAATCGAAATCAAATAAAATCGATTATGGTGATTGAAAAACTTTAATATTCCTTAAGTTTAACATTAATTAGTGATCTTTACTTATGCAGGAAATATAAGGAATCGCACTCTCGCTTGTAGAACTCTGTATTTATCCAGCATTATGCATTATTTTGGCAAATTTGTCTAATGACACTCAAATGGTTGATCAATCGGTAATTCATATTGCATCCAGTTGTGTTTTATCTATGACCTGTGAAAACAAATTTCTAAATACATGTACATTATATTCGTTATTTTGGGATAACCCCTTTTTAGTTTGAACAGATTCCATTTCAGAAAATTGTGCGGGTTAAGGACTGGCTGGGCAAAGGCCCAATTGTTTAGTGGTCTATATGGCCTGTAATTTAATGCTGTCAATTCGATGACTTACTCCTATAGGGATGTGGGTTCGATTCCCGGACGGGTTTAAATCTACAAAAATCTCTGAACTAGAATCTGCTCAAACTAAGAAACTGTTATCCCAAAATACTGAAAATAGTGTTAATCATCTCTTTCTATAAAAACTGCAGAAACATCCAAATTTCTATATATTTTCAATATTTTACCGTTGCTCAAAAGTTTGCTTCGAACATCCTTTACATGCGAAAAAGACGAAGTGAACGACGGAGGCGTATTTGTATTAGGATATTTTATCAGTGTGGACTAGAAGACAATGATATACACGTTATAGAGGTACTTAACAGACTGCTATGTAACCGACACTCCAGACTGCATTCAACTATATCGGATAATTATGGAATACAATTCGCTAATTGCTCTATCTGATTTATTCCCGATCAATGAATACTGTTTACTAACGAGTATACTCCCATTATTGTGTTGGACGATCTGATGACATGTTTTCAGCTATTTGTTCAATTTGTAAAATGAGAACTTTAAGTCTGATGTCTATTAATTTGTACATAATTAACCTAATCCCTTTCCACTGTTTCATTTTGCTAACATAACGTGATTCCGTTTAGGATTATTACATAACACACCCTCGAGTCGTTACAAAATAGCCAGCTTAATTCTTGTTTGCGAACAAACAACCGAACAACCGCAAATATAATAAAATCGGTAAATGTAATTTCTCCTTCATCCATTTATGGAGGTAAAGTTTTGATTATTTGATAACCATGGCAGAGACATCCAATTACGGAGCTTAAGTTTTGGTTATTTGATTACCTGGTATAGAAGACGGTTTTACTTGACGAGAACAGACTCACGCGACATCGACCAAATTTGGCAATAAGCCAAAAACGAGTGTCTAATAACCTTTCCGCGCCGACAAGCGTCGGTGTGAGCCTTCTGTAATTAGTGTTAACGTACTTCTCAATGAAACTTCTACGAACTCCTTCCGTTGTGTTATTCAACGCTATCCGTTCATTTCCCATGCAGCCACAAGTACATTGCCTGTAGGACATCAAGCCAAGTACACACTCCATTAGCCTCCCATTGCCATTAGCAGGCCTTGTCTGGCGCTACAACTGTTACTTTTACGTTAATGCCGAAAACTGCACCTTCGTGTATTCTCCTGAATGGAACTATCTCATAAAGACGCATTCACACGGTACACTTTGTAGAGGATCCTTTTGATTGGTCTAGAAAAAAAGTCGGCCAAATCAAAACCTAGCAAGTTGGGGGAACCCGCAGAAATCACACCATGGGAATGCAGTTTAATAATAACAAACTGTTGCTGAAAACTAAGGCGATTTTAATCAACGCGCGAAACGGTTGTCAGGTAGTCAAAGTGCCACCATAGGCAAATGCTATGTCGGTACGTGGTAGGTACCAAATATATGTTGACTCCTGCATTGGTGTTCAAAATAGACCAGGCCCGCCAACATGGCTTAGTGGATAAAGAGTGCGCTTACTATGTACCATTCCAGGAATCGAGTCCGCCTGTCGACCTAGAGTGAGTCAAACATTGTGACTCCGACTATCGCGGGGTGTTTTTACGAAATGTCTTACCGTTTTCCCATGTAATTTGGCAAGGAACAGTTCGATTGCTGACCGTTTTTTGCAACAACCTAAATGGTCTGGTTCTAAAACTAGATTATGTGTCCTGTATTCTTTATCGTGTATCAATTCGTGTATAATTATTTAGAGATATAGAGTTACGTAGAGTTATATTGAATACATAATAGCAAAAACTGGTAATTGTATAATTGCAAGTTTCTGTTATTATACATCCATTTCATACTGTCCAGTTATATTTGATATACTGAAATATCTGACACATTGTATATACCAAATGCCACAATCACACAATTACCCTTGTTATAATGGCGGAAATACGATTCAACCATCTGTTGCCAATCTACTATTTTTTTCTCTTCGCGATGACTGTAAACTAGAGATTGTATCAGATGGGCTAGAAACTTCCAGTTTGTACAGGAAATGTATATGTTGACCTCATAAAAGGATTCAGAATGTAACCGATGGCGACATAAGACCTGTATTAAGCCGATAAGTCTACGAAATTCAACTTTAGAGGTCTGCTCGAATTCTGATGCCGAGCCCTTCTCGGTTTAGCTTGGTCTGTTAAAAGACTGTATCTAGTAGTTTTTTCGTGTGCCACTATGAGAAGTTTCTAGTTCAGAAAATTTTGCAGGTTGAAACGCGTCCGGGAATCGAACCCACGAGCCTCAGCGTTTGGCACCTGCCTTTTGCCTGTAGAAGACTGGGTGACTGTGTCGTCTAGGTGGCCGGCAATTACTGCTGGTGAGTCGGTGCCAAACTCTCAGGGTTGTAAGCACGATTCCCGGACGGGTTTCAACATGCAAATTTTTTTAAACTAACATCTGTTAATAATCTGTTCAAATTAACGAAAATACAATTAAGTTTCAATTTCTACACAAAAAATAGTAACTTTAGCTTGTATTAAACCAGAGGCGAACTTTGCTCATCTGTATTCCTTCGTATAGCTTATTGTCATCCCCTACCCACGCATTAGTACCCAAATACCTCGAAGAAGATCGCCAGTTTTCTTTCGTTAACAGAAAAGACAACATTCTTTTTTGGGAACTAATTTTCTCTATACTAATCTGAAAACGTCACGAACCTTAATTCAACCAAATAGTGAACCAGCAATATTAGCTGTTGTGCGTATGACGGTCTTAACCTATTGTTATTAACCAATTGTAACTTGCATAAGCCGGCATATGTAGGCCCTATATAATGGGGGGCGTTTTCCACGAAGTCTTTATAATGCATCAATAAGCTTACAATGTTATGTGTCCGAATTATAAGTCAGAATACATACATCACAGTGACAGTTTTGAATAAAACATGGCATATAGATAGAGATTACGAACCTCTAGAGGCGGTATTTGCCATTTTCATCAATATAGAATTACAGAAGCTTGCCAAAGGGGCTTACCCATCTATTGTCTTACGAGCTGTGGCCGGCTTGGCTTCTTTCTTACTATCACCAATATTAAATATAGAAATTCTCGTGAGATGTGCTTATACATTGTAAATATAGGGATTCTAGTTAGATCTTCTCATAAAATAGGATTCTATTGAACTCAGCTCATAAATATAGGATTCTAAGGAAATCTTCTCATAAATATAGCATTCTATGGATATCTTCTCATAAATATAGGATTGAATGGATTTCTTCTTATAAATATAGGATTCTATGGATATCTTCTCATAAATATAAGATTGAATGGATTTCTTCTCATAAATATAGGATTCTGTGGATATCCTCATAAACATAGGATTGAATGGATTTCGTCTCATAAAAATAGGATTCTATGGATATCTTCTCATAAATATAAGATTGAATGGATTTCTTCTCATAAATATAGGATTTTAGGGATTTCTTCTCATGAATATAGGATTTTAGGGATATCTTCTCATAAATATCGGATTTTAGGGATATCTTCTCATAAATATAGGATTGTAGCATCACCTCATATGTGTAAGGATTCCAGCGAGATCAGCATGTAAATATAGGTATTGTTGTGGTATAATTGAGTGCATAAGTAAGAAAATAAAATGTGCGATTTCGAGAAATAAAAGCGTTTCACTGTGAAAGGCGAAAGTGTGTCTCTTTGGGAAATATAACTGTGACACTGTTAGAAATGGAAGTGTATTAATGTGAGAAATATAAGTAGGCCACCGTGAGAAAGTAGAGTGTGTCATGATGAGAAATGTGAGCCACTACGAGAAATGTAAGTGTACCGTTGTATGGAATGTATTAGTGTGCCACAATGAGACTAGAAAGTGTACCACTGTAAGAAATATAAATTTGCTACTGTGATAGACGAAAGTGTGCCACTGTGAGAAACGAAAGTGTGTTACTATGATATAAATGTAAGTCGGTCAGTTTGCTAGGCACTACTTTCAGTGACATCGTTCACCCTGGCTGCTATAATAACTGTTTTAACAGAGATCTAGATTCCGGCAGGAAAACAAGAATACCGGTTAGATAATACAATACAGGGATATGGCAGGCGAAGAGTTTCAATATTATGTAAATTTTATTTGTTTGAAAAAGTTAACTTGATTGAATTATATATGTTTTCAAATTCTACATTTGCTTTCAAAAAAGTTATATTTTAATTGTATATTTGTAATTTATGTTCTAAAATTCTGCATTTGCATTCAACACATGTATATATATTTATTGTCTACATATTTCTATTTGTTCATGAATTTATATATTTATTGTCCACTTTTTTATATTGTTCATGAAAGAGTTTGAATTTTATGTTGTAAAATTACGTTCTGGGAAATATAATAATTTAATCAAAGAAATTCATAAGGCGAGATTTCATTGGATGACTGTTACCTATTTCAATGGCTGAACCATTAGGATATCCCATAATGCACTTTTGCAATAAATATATTTCAGTAGGTTTTGAAGACATATACAAATTCATGCATATCAATCCAAATCATCGCATACATATACAAACTTTTACAACAAATATATAAAAAATATTGCTCATATATTTAAATATAGAATATAAATAAAACTATATGCAATGAAAACTATCAATTAAGAAAAAGAAATTTATATTTTAAACAAAGGAAGTAAATGTAGATATTGAAACACTTCTCCTGCCATACTCCTGTAATAAATTTATTACAATAACTAACCCTCAAATAACAAAAGGTAATTTACCCTTAAAATGTACTAATATGTTGATATGCGACATATAAACGGCAATAAGAACATGGGGAAGCTAAGACTTGTGTTTTTTTTGTTTTGTTTTTTTAAACAATGACATTTATTAAGGTATCATTGGTCAGATCTCCTGTACCATCAACAATTTGAAAATAATCTCTCAACGACAATGACTCACAGAGTAAGGAGACAAATTTCTTTTAAAAACAATAATTTGTCCTAACAAACTTCAATCAAAAATGCATATAACTTCAACTTAAAAAATCTTTTTAACATTCGAATAACTGACCTTTAATTGAACAAACTTCAATTATAAATGCTTTCAAATGACTGGATGATGCAAACATTGACATTTGTGCAGTTTGACAGATAAATAAATGTTAGCACCAATGACTAAACTAATCTCTCCACTGTAACTTTAGCGGTCATAATGAGCAATGAATGATGTCAACATGGTTAGTTAATGCACATGTGTGAATGATGAATTATGTTGGTTAAACTTAAGCTAAACAGTAAACTATAACAAACTAATAACATTTAAAGCCTCCCAATAAAACAGAAAACAAAAAATGGGCAATTCTGTTAATTTTGAAACAACAAGTATTCATGAATAAATGAAGCTAATGAATACAACTAAAACATAGCGTATACACAATTCAGTTTCACACTGAATTGCTTTTGGAAAGTCTTCAAACATTTATACAAATCTTTAAGCATAGAAAACTCTAACAAAGTTGGAAAACATAAAACCTAAACTATAGGTGATGTTATTTCATTTATATGACGACCGTGAAAGTTAAATGGCGACACCACTGAGCCAAGCCTGGAAGGCAGCAAAAATCCTGCAGAAATTTTGACTTAAAAGTTACTGTTGTTGAGATTTTTGTAACAAGATTTCCCATTGTAAAATTTCCCCACACTACACAGGATACTTGTCAAATTTTATATTACCCACTTTACATAGTGTAAAGCAACAATACTTTTCATTTGCCTAAAACCTGGTCTAAACTAGTTTTGAAATCTTATCTATCACAAGAGATGTGTGTGGTTTGATGCTGTGCTCATGGGTAATCAGTAAAACACAACAAAGGGTGAAAAGTTTTGCTGTTAGAAAAATAGCATTTCTACAGTTCAAAGTGAAAACCTGGCCACCCCTGAAACATACTCATTTAGTCAATAGACCAGTTTCTTAATAAGAGCACAGTTCTGTTATTAAAAGTTGATAGCCTAAAACTCGGGTAATCTGTGAACGCCCACAGATGACAAGTGCTGCTCCAGGCTTCTAGACGAGTATCTTTTAGAGGTAGAACAGTTTGTCTGCCAAGCTGAGGGCAGGTTCCCTGTGAATACTCTGTCCAACCAGGAAGGCTAACTTGTGAGCATACTGACATGGGGCTGGAACTCTGATAGTGCCCTGAAGAAAAAAAAAAAAACCAAAGCTAATTCGCAATTATTGAATTAGTTGGCCATATGTGGCAAATCAAAGGTCATATTTTTATTGATCAATTGCAGTGCCATTGTTTGATTGGGGTTCAAAGTCGTACTCAAGGGTATTTCACTTATATGATGAAGGATTGTCCACCTCACTCTGCACCTAGCCATATTATGGAAAACCAAGAGGAAACCTCAGAAAAACGCCAGAGCAACATGTGACTCACTCTTATACCTGATGGTTGACAGGCGGACTCGATCCTGTGAACAGTGCATCGAAGCAGGTTTACTTTAGGAAGCGCACACACTACCACTAAGCCACGGCCTCAATTGCAGTGGGAAGATGACCACACTATAATAGATGAACTCTTAGACAATTTTCATTCATCATAATCCAGAGTTGTTGTATAAGACAGAAATGAAATGTGAGGGTTTTGCACACTTGCGACCGTTACATTCGAACTAAGTACCACTTGGTTCAATTTTTTCTTTGCCCTGTTCCTAAGTTTGTTTGTTTGATTGGTGTTTAACGTCATACTCAAGGGTATTTCACTTATATGACAGATTGCTCATTTCACTCAGCCTTATTACGGTGGAAAAACCAGGAGGAAACATTGTTAAAACGAGCCCCGCGAGCTACAACATGTGACTCGCTCATATACCTGATGGTCGACAGGCGAACTCAATCTGGTGAGCGGTAAATTGAAGCAGTTTCAGTTGATTTGCTCAATTCATGGGATTTCATGGGTCTCCGTTTCACAATGTTCCTGGTTTTAAATTCACTGGAAAGCCAGGAGGAAATCTTGTTAAAAAAACACCAGAACCACATCATGTGACACCCTTATACCTAGTGGTTGACAGATGGACTGGATTGTTTGTTTGTTTGATTGATTGGTGTTTAACGTCGTACTCAAGGGTATTTCACTTATATGATGAAGGATTGTCCAATTTACACTGTACACAGCCTTATTACGGTGGAAAACCGGGAGGACACCTAGTAAAAACGCAGTTGCCAGAGCCACAACCTGTGACTTGCTCCTATACCTGATGATTGACAGGCAGACTTGATCCCATGAACTGTAAATCAAAGCAGGCTCAGTTTTGGAAGCGCACTCGCTACCACTAAGCCACGGCCGCGGGAGATGGATAGAACCTGCAGCTATCCACTGAAGTAGGACAAGGAGGACAAGCTAAAACCACTGCCCAAAGGGTCAACGTACTGATTTCCAAGACAGAAATATTAGTGCTGCTTGCTTGTATCACTAGATCTACCACACTATGCCCAACTTACCTGCCAGTTATAGTAGAGATGACAGAGTTTGTAAGTGAGCCTCTGCATATGGTCAGGTTTGAGACCAGACTTATCCCAGATAATATTGTAGTGGGTTGGAGTAACTGTCCCTTGTCTTACGGATTGGGACACCAAGAAGTAATCGTAGCTGAAAAAGGAGGAATATGCATTTGTTTATTCATTTCCACAAATGTCAAATGTGTTATTCTCAGACACATCTAAAACGTGCACTGAATCATTTTCATCTAATTCAATTGTTTTACACTATTATAAATCTAATTTTAAATCAATTAATTTCATCTCCGTTGTTTATAAAAAAAAATTTCTCTGGATAACAGCTAATTCATATCATAAAATACAATGTTTAAAAACATATGCCTGTATCATCAGTTTCATATTGTGTTAATTGTAAGACATCATTGCACATCTAATTCATCGTTGTTGTTGCCCTTTGTTGGGACACTATTGTACATCCAATTAGGAATTTACACATTCCATGATTGTCCATCTTGTTTTAAAATCTCTAACTTGTTTTGTTTGTTTGATTGGTGTGTTACGCCATACTCAAGGGTATTTCCCTTATGACGACGGATTGTTCACTTCACACTGCACACAGCCTTGTTACAGTGGAAAACCACGAGGAAACCTCGAAAAACCACCCCTGCGATTACAAGACTCACAACACACGCACACTCTAACCTGAATCTGGGTGGGTGAAGGAAGGAAAGATAAGCTTAAGAATGTTATATTTCCCAAAAAACAGTCATGATAATACAAGCATGAGGGAGCGGGTGGGCCATGGCCCTGCAGAATACTCCCTCGACTTCCTCAGTTGATCGTAAGAGGCGAGAAAAGAGGGTGCTTTCTGTTCCCCTGGTGTTCACAGAGCTAAAGGGTAACGGGGAGCAAATTTGTTTGTGATGTTCTGTATTTTTGTCCGTCGTCATATAAGTGAAATACCCTTGAGTACGACGTTAAACACCAATCAAACAAACAAACATAATTACAAATTACAGATAATTAATATAATATTTAACACGATTAACCAGAGATTTAGCATTTATAGCACGTCAGGCAAGTCTACATTAAGCGCTATGGCATTTGGATAGCCAGGTACAAGTTTTCTCACTTGAGAATAACAACTTAACCAGTTGGAAGTAGTGTCGGTCTCCTAGCTGCTTTAGTCTGGTTCCCTTCGTGGCTGTTGCAGGTAAATAACCGCCAAGAAGAGAGTTACAAGTTTAACAAATTTTGTTAAAATACGAATGTCTAAAGAGCTTTGTTTAAAAACGGGGCATAGTTATATTGAAGCGATCCAAGTGATTAAAACGGACCAAAACGTTAGTTATATCGAAGCACGGCGCCTTGCCTTTGTCTTAGATGTTGACGGATCATCCCAATTAGCCAATGCCACGACGAAAGTTTCTGAGTCTGTTCCGACACAGACCTCTCTTACGTGGCCAACTGGTGATGAAGGCCCTTCGGATGTTGACTAAAACACAAGTCAAATACAATTGAAAACGACTAATTCAACGCAAACTAATGCAAATAAACAACCCCAACTTAAAACAACAGCCACAGACAAACACACAAACTAAAAAACCATCTGGTCCAGCGGTTCGCCCTTCCAAGGCAACAAGGGATGCTGTTCAAAAGTTCCGGCTTGAACAACCAATTAATGTTATTAATGTATAGAGGGTTGGTCCCCTTTCTACAAAGCCATCAACTAGTAAATCCCTTGTGTCCGAAACGGTTACTCTTGAGAACAGCTTCGGCGCCTTGGATGGGGTGGAGGTAGAAATAGAGCCTCCTCCCTCTACAGTGGATGTCCAAAAATCATATCCTTATCTTGGGCCCGAGTACGAAAAAAAGTTTGAGGAGTCCCTCAAAAGCAATCTGTATTGAAAATCAAACACATTGATTGACTGTGTGGAGTTTGCCACTGTCGAACATCAGTTATTTATAGTCACCTCTATGTTTTGTTTGTTTTATTGTTGTTTAAAGTCGTACTCAAGGGTATTTCACTTATATGACGACGGACACAAATACAGACAAATCTGCTTCCCGTTACCCTTAAGCTCTGAGAACACCAGGGCAACAGAAAGCATCCTCTTTTTTCGCCTCTTACGATCGACCGAGGAAGCCAAGGGAGTATTCTGCAGGGCCATGGCCCACCCGCTCCCTCACGGGACCAGACATAACGGTAAATCACAAAACATTTAACTGAATTTGGCTTGGGTCTTTTGGTTAATAACAGTTCTCAATGTGGTAGGAGTGTAATGAAGCTAACTGTTTACTTTGAAGACAATCTATCAACTTAATTTCAAGTTATTTTTGGGAACATATATATATTTTTTTTGAATGGCAGCAATATTTGCTGGTAAAATATGGTTAACCTAGCAATATCAGCCACAGCTGAACCCTGAATAGCATTTCTAAGTTCCCCCCACCCCAACCCCTTCTATAATAAGTGGGGGACAATAAACAGTAACAATTATGCAAATTTCTTCTCCACAAATATGAAGAAAAAGTGTTTATTAATCGTCAAATTCGAGTTCTTACCAGTAAAGATGATTGTATTTCCACTTGACTTTCCCCATAGTTCTAAGAAATGAACAGCGTCTCCAATACGTAGAGAAGGGTGGCCAGCAAAAACTATACAAGGCTGTTTAAAATCATTTGTTAATCCATCTGAAAATTTAAAATCATTTGTTAATCTATCTGAAAACTTAAAATCATTTGTTAATCCATTTGAAAATTTAAAATCATTTGGTAATCGATCTGAAAATTTAAAATCATTTGTTAATCCATTTGAAAATTTTAAATCATTTATTATTGCATCTGTAAAATTTAAAATCATTCGTTAATCCATCTGAAAATTTGAAAACGTAATCTTCAGATGTCATCGAATTGCACATACAACCAGTTTTAAAAAATGATAATGCCATTGATAGATTGTTACAGCGTCAACAACAATAATGGAGACTGCAAGATTGCAAAACCAAACAAAAACTGTAACCTCAAGACAATGTTAATTCCTGTAGGATTGATTAATTGATAAATTAATTCATTGATTGATTGTTTTATTTTATGCCATGCCCAAGGGTA
>JAVFBW010172645.1:0-11066 GCA_034783835.1 Mopalia ciliata
TGATAATTTTTCTCTCTTTATATCTCCATGGTTTTTTACTAGTCTTTTTAGTGAGTCACTCATTTTAGCTATGAAAAAAGTTCCAGAGCAAACCAACCTTTAGATTGATTGATTGATTGATTGATTGGTTGATTGGTTGATTGATAGATTGATTGATTGATTGGTGTTTATGCCATATTCAGCAATATTCAGCTCAAAGTGACGTGAAAATATTTTCAATAACTGCAGATAGTTCCAGCTTTTATTCCAGCTGTGATCCAAGACTATTCCAGAATCCCTATAGAAGGTCTGCCTGCCTCTAAGTTAGTTCAATACTGGACTGGTTAACAATACATGTTATTATAAAAACAGCATGCAGGGATTAGCCTGCCGTAGGGATTTATTATACTTATGAAATTTATTTTAAAGTGAAATGAATTGTGTTTATGTCTTTGTTACAACAAAAAGGAATGTACCCATTGTCCTAATGTTAAAAAAAGTAAAATACATTAAGAAAAGACATATCGACCCTTTCGAGAGGTCAAGGGGGCTTTAGACTCTTTAATCAGATCCCAAGCAATAACATTATTAATACTAAAATTAAGGAAAAACTATCCATGCACTTGGCTTCTTCTTGTTCTTGTATTTCATTGTCAGAAATTACCCTCTTCAACAATACTAAAAATTATTCAGTTCACTGATTATGGCTCTTTGTTGGCTATCGTTTTGATTGTTTGTTTGTTTGTTTGTTTGATTGGTGTTTAACATTGGGCTATCGTTTTGAAGGGATGTATAACATGGTACTGCTCTGAAACAACAAACAACTTTATATATTGTCTACTTCCTTGTTGATTTAACCATGGCAATAAAAAAAAGAAATATACTGTCTTTTCAATGGCATTCACTGAGTGCTGAGCTGCTTAACACTTCAACATGGTTTGTTTGTTTTATTTGGGTTCAACCTCATACTGTATTTTAATTATACGATGACGGATTATCCATTTCACACCGTTCCCTAATATGGTGGAAAAATACTAGGAACCCTTATAAAAGAAAGATTGCCAAAGCCACATCGAGTGGCCCTCATATGCCTGATGGTCAACATGCGGACTCAATCCTGTGAACATGGAAGTATGATTAGTAAGCACATATGCTAACCAGTAAGGTCGAGGGTATAAGCACACGGACCTGCATTAACCCCTAGAACTGGTAGAATCTCAAAGTGACCCCTTCTCAGCCTTAGATATAGGATAGTCAAAATGTGATTTTGTAGCATAATTAGATATTGTGTTACCTCAAGAGCTAGGGTTTGTAGGAGGTTTCCCTGTTGTTGATAAGCTCCGGGAACCGTGGCGTAGCCGGCATGTGGACCTTGTACAAACTGAAACCAAGAGCAATAAAACATTAAACATTTAACTACGACCTAGTAAAAACTGGAACTAAAAGCAATAAAACATTAAACATTTATTTATCACAAAGAGTTTGATGTAAACGCATATAATACATGTGTCGACATAGATGTACAATATTATACAAGAGTTGAACAGGTATTTCTGTGTTTGTATCCATTTGTTCTTGGAAGCTTTTATTGCAGCTTTTGGAGACATTTTGTAAAGCTTGATGTACCTGAATATTTGTGAAGGCTTTATAATATTAATATAAACACCATTTATTCTTATTTTCAACTGCTTCAGGAATAATAAATTATTAATTAATAACACAATAAAAAGCAAAAAATGACAACAAGATAAAATATGTGTACCATGAAAAACACAAAGAACCCAAACAAAAGCAAGCAGGCTATATAACCATAAGCAAGTCATAAAAGATAACTATTTAGTTGAGGTTTCCAATTTGATCAAACTACACAATCCAAAAACAATGTGGGCGCTAAAATCTTAAGTCTTGTACAAGAATATTGATGAATTTAATTTTTTTTTTAAACAAAATGTTTTCAAAATGTTTATTTCAGATGTCTGACTGTTGATGAGGTTTCTCAAAAAAGTAAGTTATTCACTGTTCATCCATTAAGCATGTCACTTTTTTTTATCATATTCTTACAATAATTTGAAGCCGATTTTAGGTGTTGATAACTAAATTAACAATAGTTATAAACTTAGAATTACTCCTAACAAGGATATGACTTAAAAAATTCTTTTTTTTTTACTGTTAAAATTATTACACATAATTTTGCATCCATTTAAAAACAAAAGTATGCAAATGAGTCATTGAAATCGATGTGACAGAACTCTATTCTGCCTTATCATTCACCCATTTCTATGCCTATGATAAGAGAAAACTCTATTCTGCCTTGTCATTCACCAATGTCTATGCCCTATGATAAGACAGAACTCTATTCTGCCTTATCATTCACCCATTTCTATGCGCTATAATAAGACAGAACTCTATTCTGCCTTATCATTCACCCATTTCTATGCCCTATAATAAGACAGAACTTTATTCTGCCTTATCATTCACCCATTTCTATGCCTATGATAAGACAGAACTTTATTCTGCCTTATCATTCACCCATTTCTATACCCTATGATAAGACAGAACTCTATTCTGCCTTACCATTCACCCATTTCTATGCCCTATGATAAGACAGAACTCTATTCTGCCTTATCAATCACCCATTTCTATGCCCTATGATAAGACAGAACTATTCTGCCTTATCATTCACCCATTTCTATGCCTATGATAAGACAGAACTCTATTCTGCCTTATCATTCACGCATTTCTATGCCCTATGATAAGACAGAACTTTACTCTGCCTTATCATTCACCCATTGCTATGCCTATGATAGGACAGAATGCTATTCTGCCTTATCATTCACCCATTTCTATGCCTATGATAAGACAGAACTCCATTCTGCCTTGTCATTCACCCATTTCTATGCCCTATTATAAGACAGAACTCTATTCTGCCTTATCATTCACCCAATCCTATGCCCTATGATAAGACAGAACCCTATTCTGCTATATCATTCACCCATTTCTATGCCCTATGATAAGACAGAACTCTATTCTGCCTTATCATTCACCCATTTCTATGCCCTATAACACAGAACTCAATTCTGCCTTATTATTCACCCATTTCTATGCCATATGAAAGACAGAACTCTATTCTGCCATATCATTCACTCTTTTTTATGCTCTATAATAAGGCAGAACTCTATTCTCCCTTATCATTCACTTATTCCTTTTGCATGCCTGTATAATAAAGATATAATATATGGGATATGCGTATAGAATCTCATTCCATCCTCTACTGGTTAGGCCGGTCAGTTGATAATAATATATGATAACTGCCTTGCATAAGATTGCGGACAAGTCCGCAATTCACATATTAAAGATAATTCACAGATAAACGAATATGATAAATCACTGGTCTAATGAACCAGCAACAGATATAAATGACTGGTCCATAATTTATTTTACTAGTCTTGGATCTGCTGACCAATGAAAGGTCCAATCACTGGGATGTGACTGATGTGATGTTAAATAAAAAGTTTAGGTGCTTTATCATAAAGTCAGTATTGTTTTTAGTCGATGTTAATGAAATATGTCATGATATAAACCATCAAACTGAAATAGAGAACTCAAATTCAAAAGCAAAACCAACCGATAGAACCGAATGAAGTTATTTCAGGCAACAAATCAAAATCACCCTTGATGTAGGACATGGTTATAAAAGCCAATGAGTTGTGTATTAATAAATGATTCCTTGAAATATATCTACATATTACATATTTTTTTTTATAGAAATTAATAAATTCTGGAGGAATTAGTAGTTTGATCAAGCAGTCTTCTCCACATTAAAGAGTTAGCAACATATTTAACTCCCTGTAGCTACATGTAGATGTGTAGGTTTTATTGCCTGTTACATGTCAATTCTAATAAATTTACTAAATGCTATAAATCACCTAAGTCTTGTGCTAGTCTAAAAGAAAAAAATATAAACATGTTGCACTATCCTTTACATCAGAAAAAAATAGTACAAGAGTCACCAATTTACTAAATGTTATAAATCAATTAAATCATGTGCTAGTCAAAAGGGAAAACAAATTGGGTTTCATTATGCTTTACTTCAGAAAAAAATAATACATCAGTCACCCCCTTACAGCAATAAGTGAAATTAATATACTTTTATTTCACAATAACATCCAGGTTAGTTATAAATTAGAATAATAAATATATGATTTGTGCTACATTTAAAAGACAAAATATAAGCCTAAAATTTACACTATTAAGGAGAGCACCCAAGAATAAATATCACAAGTATAGGTAAAATAATACTGTGCTTAATTTACAACATCAGATCAGAAAGTGTAATAAAAAAAGTAATAAAAATAGTAATAAAGACAAGAGCAGGTTGCAAGGTTTGTTATAAGCATATATAAGATATAGATCATATAAGTATGTAATATACAAGCAGTGTAAATAGTAGATATGCACATACAATATAAAAAGGGCCCCAAAACCATAAACTCTAGATATAAGTTCCACATGCCATATATATAAAGAGAAGACAAACTGGGAGTACAGAATATATGGGATTTAGACAAATATATAGGTAGTATATATAGATATATAAATATGTAAGCCAAGCATATTCCATCACCATGGCAATATAGGTGGGGCTTGAGATAAGGCCACTCCCATACTGTACCTCTGGTCTTGATTGACAGCTCAGTGTTGTAGTTGATTGGCTGTTTCCTATCATAGTTGTAGGAGGGTCTTGCTTTCATTATAGAGGTACATGTACATGTGGATCAAATACAACCATGCTTTACTTTGTCTTGGGTGAATATTGGACAGTTTTTATGTTAACCATCTTGTCCTCTTCGCCGTTGTAAGATATGGAAAACTGATGTCTGGTCAAATGACATAGCAGGCAAACAAAATGCCTCCATTTTGTTGGACATTCTGTAAATTGGTATGGCTTATTTATCACTTGATCATTACATTACAACAACAACAACATTGTCACTTAACCTTCCTTCATTTATTATTCCAATCCTCACTTGTTTCCATGTTTAAATATAACCACAGAATTCTGTTTCTGTCGACGAGGAAACTTACTTGGTATCAATTATGATATTAATGTGAATAACCTATGAATCTTACAGACACTCAAATTCTGAGCTATTTATTTTGTTTGTTTGATCGGGGTTTATTGTCGTACTCAAGGGTATTTCCTTATATGACGACGGATTGTCCATTTTCCACTGCACCTTGCCTTATAATGGTGGAAACCGAGAAGAAACCTCGTTATAACCAACCCCGCCATTGCAGTAGTCACAATGTGGGACTCGCTCATATACCTGATGGTCAACAGGCGGACTCAACCCTATGAACAGTAGACCCGAGCAGTGTTAGTAAGCGCACATGCTAACACAAAGCCATGGCCACGCCCCCGGAGCTGTAATTGAGATTATACCTCTAGTATCTAGTCTCTCACTAGATAATGGCAGTGAGCTTGTTTTCCTTCCTGACCTTCCATTACATATAAAGCTTGGGCCACAGAGCAATGAAGGCTAGGAGATGCCAAACGGTTGTTTGTAACATTAGTGCTATCAGATCACCAAAACAACCTCATTCCATGGTAGATTTAGTTCTCTGTGCTGGTAATTAAATAATGTAATTTCTACAGTTAACTCCAGAATTTATATGAAATAAAGCAACAAATTATTTTTTTCCAAAAATCTTTTTTATTCTCTCAAATTTCTATGTTAAACAAACCTTCACATTTGGAGACATGTCATAAAAATCAGGACAAAAAGTCTTTGTTTTATCAAAACTTCTCTCTAAAAAATGGAGCTTTGAAGCCAGATTGTAGAGTGCCTGCTCTTTGTAAAAATACAAACAGTTCTTAATGTTTTAATTCAATATCGTAAACAAAGGCTTCATAAAATTGTTTCCAGCTAACTAAATCATTAGTCTCTAAATGTGTTCCCATCTTTATCTTACATGTATTACTATGAAAAACCATGCCCAATAAACTTGCAACAAAACTTATTCCAATATTAAACTAGGATTTTCACCAAAAATCATGAAAACTCACATAAACATTTGAATCCTATATGAATCTCTATCAGCACTAAGGAAACCAGTCTAAAAATCAACATTGATATTTACAGCTTTGGGTATTACAATGTGTTGAAACAACAACAACGAACAAGAAAAATGTAATCGACAGAATTACCACCACCTCCAATTAAGACATTTAATTAACAAAAACAATTAGAAAATCAACATCTATTATTACTACTTGGTTATATGCAGGTCAAAAGCTAAAAGCAACAAAAACAAAACGTCTCTGATATATCACCATGACAACATATTATTACTACGGCAACATGTCAACAATAAAATGAAGAATCACAACAAAATTCAAAGAAAATAATCAGCACTTAAGCGTTATAATAAACGAACGAAAAAGTGTTCGTGAAAGTACTCAATCGTTTACAAAGGATAAGAAGTTATACAAAAAAAAAAAAGAAATTTTTGAAAAATAGTCATATTTTTTCTTAAATAAGTGTACAAATAGATACAGATGAATGGGCATTAAGGAGTGTCGTTTTGGCTTTTGAAAATAAAACCAGATAACACTGATAAAGTGAAACAATACGCTCATTTAATACCTTTTCTATTTTATATTTATCCAGAACTTTAACACACAACTGATAAAGTGTCATAAGTAGATACTGAACATTCTGTGTACATGTAATTGTTTAACTATAAGACTAATACATCCAAAGTCCATCCAAAAACCGAAATGGCACAGTTAAAGATATTAAAACGGTATATGTAATATGGGAAACCTTCGGTACATTAATGATTAGATGCTGTACAAATTCTACACTGAACACCTGGTTAATTTCTAGCATAGGTCTGTACAAAATAACTTATACACTTATTCCATATAGCACCATCAAAAGACGAGTGGTTTAAGATATTTCTTTCTAAAGTAGGGTAGAGTTCTGTGTATCTATTAGGGAAATCACGATTGCAAACATTGTTTATAAGGATCAACATTCACACAGACATCGAAATCATGAGCTCCAAGTGTACCTGACAGAATATAGACACTTATTTCATGGACTATTTTACTTGGTCTCTATCCCTTGGTTTTTATCAGGTATGTCCATAGGTTTTGGAAGAACCTATAATAAGGGATCAACCATGAGGTCGGGTGTGGTTTAAACATTGCAGAGTGGATCCTGGTATACCTATCTCTCTAATGCATTATAGGGTCAGTATACTCCAGTATCAAAGTGTACCCAGATGTCAGCATAGGCCCCTCAGGTATTGGCTTGCCCTTGTCAGCATAGGTCCCTCAGGTTTTGGGTTGCTCATGTCAGCATAGGCCCCTCAGGTTTTGGGTTGCTCATGTCAGATAGGCCCCTAAGATTTTGGGTTGCTCATGTCAGCATATGCCCCTCATGTTTCGGGTTGCTCATGTCAGCATAGGCCCCTCATGTTTTGGGTTGCTCATGTCAGCATAGGCCCCTCAGGTTTTGGGGTGCTCATGTAGGCATAGGCCCATCAGGTTTTGGGTTGCTCATGTCAGCATAGGCCCATCAGGTTTTGGGTTTCTCATGTCAGCATAGGCCCCTCAGGTTTAGGGTTACTCATGTCAGCATAGGCCCCTCAGGTTTTTGGGCTGCTCATGTCCGCACAGGCCCCTCAGGTTTTGGGTAGCTCATGTCAGCATAGGCCCCTCAGGTTTTGGGTTGCTCTTGTCAGCATAGGCCCCCCAGGTTTGGGGTTGATCATGTCAGCATAAACCCCTCAGGTTTGGGGTTGCTCAGGGATCTCTATAATCTAGTTTCTTATAAAGCTGTGGGTGCATGAACATATTAATGTTTTTGGTTATCCTGAATATACTTACCTGAATATAGAGAAAACCTTAGATTATTCAGGTTTCTGGTATATTTAGAGGTCAGCATACTCAGATTTCTGGTATATTCAAATCAGTATACTCAGGTTTCTAGTAGGGTATATTCAGATGTCAGCACACTGAGATTTCAATGTCTAAATATTTGGATAAATGTTTCCCTTCCATTGGCCGAACAGATACACACAAAACTAAGATTTTGATAACAGATTAAAAATTGATAATATATCATCTATCCTGTGCGTCTTTTGTACAAAACTTTCAAACATTTGACAAAAAATACAGTTCCTTCTAATTTTGTCTCGCAATAATAACATCATTCCTAACCACATTCGTACAACAACAACAAAGGAAAAGGCCGCCCTGAGATGTCACATGATACCTCACTAAATCGTTAAACTTGATACTATGTTACCATGGCAATGTGGACATTTTTTATTGCAGAGGTTGTTTATGTCCTGCAGAGTTTGTTAATTTTCATGCGCTATATGGAGATTGACATCCTCATTCTGGTCACAAACTTATCTGCCGACTCATCACATGAAATCACACATTTCCATTTGTTTCTAGACAAGGATGTTAATTCACAAAACCTGCAAGCATTTGAGACCAGCTTCTCCGTACATTTTCACGATTTTGAAAACTGTTCAAAACATGTTTGCCAACTACTCTTAATCACCTGCTGAGTGACCAGCTGTAACCATGGAAACAAGTATCAACTTCCAAAAGATTTAGTAATTTTTTCAAGTGCATAAAAAGTCTGAGGTATATCTGTGTTCTAACACAGAAAGTTCTGTAAAAACAAGTGTTACTGTAATCGCTTCAATAATCCAAATAGTCCCTTATATTTCTATCAGAAAATTCTCCCATATAATTGGCTATCTTTGATCTATGACAACACTCATGAAAAATTGAATTCACAATTTCTGTTTATATCACTTGAAAGCTGGGAAGCAAAGCTAAATCGAATGCTGCATAAGCATCGATGAGACTACTGGTTTCACCTTGGGTCAGGTTACCAAACCGCTGATTCATATGTTCAATTGTTTCAGTGTTGAGAGACTTAGCCATTGCTTTTACCTGATCACGTTTTACCTGGGACTGAGTACCCCTCTCTCTAGTGGCAACAGCCCCAACTATAGGTCTGTCCAGCTCCTTGTGATAAGCATAGACCTTCTTCACAGGAGCATACTGTAGACCCTCACTGATCACTTTCTCTAGCACTTCATCCTGTGACAGAGAGTTCAGTTTCGTTTTTACTGATTTCAGTCTGTTTACTACTGTTTTTGGCGTGATATCATTTTTTGGCAGTGTATTCGATAAGCAGCTCATGTGTTTAAAAAGCTTAAGCAGGAAGTTAGTGAACATCACAAATTTACTGGAAAGGAGAATTTTTAACCAGGCCTTTACCTTCTCTTTGTTTTCTGATATACCTAAACCCTGCACTGCTATCTGTTCGAAATGTGTGATTAGCACAGGCCAGTTTTTGTGAATTATTGTCAATGCTCTCTCGTGATGTGCAAGCCATCGTGTACCATTGACTTTGACTGGCTTAAGGACAGGCATGTCGAGAGCTTTAGCAGACTGCTTTAGTGTACTCCACGCCAGTGGAGAATTTTTTTAAAACCTGTAAATATTCCCCAGGAGTTCATCGACTGTTTGAAAGTAAGGCACTTTTTTCAATAGGTCTTTAAGCACAAGCTCTAGCCTGTGGGCACAGCAATGGACAACAGTTAAATAAGGCACATGTCTTTTAACCCTTGCAGCCACGCCATTAACTTTTCCCATGTTTACACTTGCGCCGTCCATACAGCAAGAAACCAATTTTGCCCTCCAGTTTTGTTTTAAGTCATTTTCCAGTACAGATACAATGGCCTGAAATACATTTTCAGCATCACTTTTTTAAGACCCCGGACTGCTACAAAGTTAGTTACCGGTTTTTTGCTGTCTCTGTCGATGTAGCGCACGTAGACTCCCTCCTCGTCAATGTTACCTGTATCTGCACTTGCATCACTGATAAATGAAAACATCTCACAACTATTCAGTTTTTGAATCAAGTTTTCAAGTTCGGCTATGTGAATATAATCCACAAAAGTTTTAGCCTGCTTATCATTGCAGTAGGTTGAACCTAAATTTACCCCCATTAGATCTCTGCAGTTCTGTTAATGCACTGAAATCCATATAGGGACGGTTATTTTTTGCCATGTAGTAAGCAGTTCTGAATAGACATTTAACCTGGTTTAAGTCCTTGGCTTCCATAGAAATGACAACCTTTTCCATAGGTCGTTCCTCTGGTTGCATTCCACGTGTATTATATGCAGATATACAGGAAACGTGTGTTTGAGATTTCTCGTGGTCTTTTACTACTTTTGTACGAAAGCTCTGACAACCATCACGAAACGCATTTGGTTTCACAGACTTGTCGAATTTCTGACATACTTCGCAGTACATTTTATTGTTATTCTTGTTGTAATGCAACCAGAATCTGTTAGACTTCCACGAATCTTGGAATCTATACGATTTGGAGGAACTCACGGCACCTTGAACACTCAACCTGATCGGCTCGCAGACATCGCTAGGCCATGTTTGGGCCATGCTCTCACTCAGCACTGCGGTCTCAATGGGCTGGGCTGAGCTAGGCAGTTGCTGTTTCGCCGTGTCCATCCCAGGCGCACCAAAAAAACTAGCGATTGATCGCTGTCTCTTCATAACGAATACAAAGATTCACTTTAAAACTTTTCGTTCCTAGATAAGATAGCCTGTACGTACGATCATTATTTAACATGTGTGGGTAGACGCAAGACTGACAGACTTTGGCAGGAGGAAAAATCTATGGGGCATTCCCGCATCAAAACACGGGTCACTCGTCAAGGAAAAGTTTTTTTTATTTTACATATTCAGATATCTGGGAATGCCGAAGTTTAGTAGCAAATGATTTTAAGAAATGGGACCCATATCAGGCCTTATTTTTTCAAAATTTTGCGTAACCAATCTACCGTTCCCGTGAATTTTAACCCACGTAACCTGTGGTTCGGTTGCGTGAAACGAATTTGCGCGAACGATCGTTAATAGGTTCCCCTAAATATACTTCAATGTTATTTGTCTTTATGTGTAAATAATGCATTTCTACCTCCAACATTTAATTCTCCCAGATATTCAGTAGTGTTATGTTGTTTCTTTTTAT
>JAVFBW010172667.1:0-11065 GCA_034783835.1 Mopalia ciliata
TCTCGCCTCTTACGATCGACTGAGGAAGCCGAGGGAGAATTCTGCAGGGCCATGGCCCACCCGCTCCCTCACGGGGCATCATGCTCTATGAGATGCGGTTATCAGGATATGTTGGATCTGGTAATCATTATATATGAGATGAGGTTATCATGATATGTGGGATCTGGTTATTATAAATGAGATTCAGGTTAGCATTATATACGAGATGCGGTTGTCATGATATGTGGGATCTCGTTATCATTATATATGAGATGCGGTTATCATGATATGTTGGATCTGGTTATCATTATATATGAGATGCGGTTATCATGGTAAGTTGGATCTAGTTATCATTATATATGAGATGCGGTTATCATGATCTGTTGGATCTGGTTATCATTATATATGAAATTCGTATGTGAGATTGGTCATAATGATATCCGTAATGGTCCATTTATCATGGTACACATGTAGGTTGGATTTGGTTATCATAGTAGTATTTTTATAGAGCATACTATTCCTGTATGTGAAGGTGTATTGATAAATTTATAGTGTCCACTAAAGATGTTAAGGTTAAGCGTTGGATAATGTTTTATATTGTATTTAGTGAGTCCCACTAAGCGGTTCGAAATACTTCCAATGTCCTATACCTGAAATAGTCACACACTGACAAACTATATCAACTTGTAGTACAAGAACTATATTGGTGTATATAAAAGTACGAATATGTGAACAAGGCCACATTGAAGTGATAAATGAGGACAGTTTTGTAGTACAGTGATATTTACATCATGGCAATGAACACTCTACACGTGAGCTAGGGTTTGTTAACAATTGCTGATTTATCAAAGGAAATATAATGAACTTATCGCTGATAAACGAAAGTACGTCACCAATGAATGGTGTGTTTGATGGACACAATTAAATGTTATTGAAGGAAAATATTATAATATAAGCTCATTTAAAAGGGTGACCTGAAATGACCGTTATATTTAAATGGCCTTTACATATCTGCAACATCTGCATTTTATAGACGCATACGGCCAGATTCAGTGTTAATCTGTATTGGACTTGAAAGCCACGTTGCAAGTTTGCATTCAAATCAATGCAAGAGTTTATTTATATACACATCGATCAGAAGGATCAGAGGGCGATAGCGTTTGAACGTGCAAGCTGGTCCCATAATCTCTTTATCTCTCTATTTTAATTTCACAAAACGAACAAGCAAAAGTTTTGAAATGGCCGATGTGCGAGATTGTCTCTGCTAGTAACGATTGATCAGATATTTACATGCACTTCACAGGGTTGTATAGTGTAACACCGAGTCAAGCCGTATCTCAGTTGTTTGTACATCAGATTATTTAAGCACAATCAATGTTCAACTCACGGGTTCAAACCCACCATTCCTCCAGATGAATGACTGCTAGTCCCTCGTTTCTAGCCGTTTTCCACCATACACAAACAAGGCAAATTGGTTATAAATGGATACCCTAACGAGCGAAGCTTAACGCCTTTAAAATAAATATTTTTTTTTTCTTGGCACACATACCAAGGCCACACAAGATGGCGCAGTTAGCTTTAAGGTGCACTACAGGCTTTATTATCATTATTCTAGGCAAAACATCACGTGAGTAACACGTTGGCCGACTGTCTATACATGACAAGTAACGCGAGAAAGTATGAGAAAAGCAACTCGTACACCTAACTCACAATAAGTAATAGAGGTGTAGTAATTAATGCAGATTTCCAGAATAAAGTAATATTTCCAGAATAAAGTCATATTTCAAACGGACTATAAAACAAGTACACATAATGGATGAAGCTGCATTTTGATACTTTGTTGCTGTTCATACGAACGTTTTTAATGTTATTACTCAGTATGTACTTTAGCTAAATCCATATGTCTATTTCATTGGGATCGGAGAGAATACCAAAACGTATAGACAGCCACTTATGAACTGATCTTTGTGCAGATGAGGTTGAAGGCTTCAGAGGAAATTCTACACGGTTTGCAAACTAGCCGTTTTTATTGAAGTGCTTGAGGCCAATAACAGAGATAAGTGTTGCGGTAAGGGAACTTACCGGTTATGTATATGCTTGAGGTTGCTGTGGCCAACATAGATAACAGTTCGCCAAATAATCACAATCATCTGGCTCATAAACATTCACAATCTTTAATGATGCGATTCGGAGGCACTCCATTGCCACCACTGTATCGCTCCGTGGCCCTCTCGCCGTTAGGGCTGATAACGATGCCCCTGAAGGGCCTTTTGTCAGATGACGAAAGATTCATCTTTGTACACAAGGCCAAGTTACATCAATATCGTTAACTTATGACGGTTGATATTGGTATGTTGTGTAAATATGTCATGTCAGTAGAAGTAAATAGTTTAAATAATATCGATGTGATACTCGGTATATTGCGGGCAATACGTATTTATACTAGCCTTAAAGTATAAAATTTCAAAGACCGTGCAGAATAAATCTACAAATTAATCCTTCACACTGAATATAGAAATGTAATGCTCCGTTATGATAAATTTCTTGACATAGCAACATTTTAATATCGATGGAACATGATATATTACACATCAGTTGATCCGCTCGATTGTTACTCTTACAGTAAATACAGTATTGGCGACTTGACCTTAAAATTTGAGCTTTTTTCCGAAATGTATATTCCGTTTCTTATCTCCATGATTTATCATCATCTCAAAGACGTCGTTCTAAATTATTAAAGTGTGTACTTAGTATACTAATTTACGCCAGAAACACACATTATCAAAAAATATCGCATTCTAAAGTATCAGTCTGTTGATTATGATGTATGTTTGTTTGATTGGTGTTTAAAGTCGTACTCAAGGGTATTTCACTTATTTGACGACGGACACAAATATAGAACATCACAAACAAATCTGCTCCCCGTTACCTTTTAGCTCTGCGAACACCAGGGCAACAGAAAGCAACCTCTTTTCTCAAATCTTACGATCGACCGAGGAAGCCGAGGGAGTATTCTACAGGGCCATGGTCCACCCGCTCCCTCGCGGGACTGAATAATAAATAGAATCGCTTTAACCACATAATAATGATATTATTCGGTCGAGGATAAGTGATTTAAAATAGACTTTAAACAGGGAAACACAAACTTCAAGACGGCCAAACATACAAATAAGAGCATACCCTGTAGAATGATATCAGAATATTTTGGACGGTATTCTGTACACCTATAGGCCTATATGCTATACTTGGTAGTACGGATTATTTCAAAATGATCTATGACCGAATGCAGAGACTGAGTTATTAGCAATACCAGATCTAATCCCATGGAACTCGTGTGAGTGCGGTCTCTGAGCCTGTAAGGACATTTTTGCTTTCGGGCATTACTTAGAACTTCTCAGTTATATAACAATATGAAGATTTCAAACAACTTCCAAATGGCAACCGTTTCTAGTGCCTGGGAAGAACGCCATATTTCGGATGTTTTATTCCAGTTTACATCTAGCTTTATATATCTTTTAAAACTATATACTGGAAAATAGTACATAATATTCACCATAGTGAACACGAGGACCTCGATTTTCTGGGGATTTCAGACTTATGAAACATAAATATTTGTGATTTTTGTTATCCCTATATCCCGATAGCATGCAGTAGATGATTGGTAACCGCAGTTGCTGTTAATCCAAATTCAACCCTTCAATACTATTCTGACTAACAACGTAATTGAATCATGGTGCTTGTACGTGGTGAAAACAGATCCACATCATCACTGCAGTGTTTCTATAAATAAAATGACATCGATTAATAAACAACTGTTTTCACACATTCCAATTACCCGTGTTACCCCCATCCCGTTTAACGGTACCATTGGCACTGAAACATTGGCCAACAGATCAACATTATCAGCAACCGGTACTTTTGGCAATTGCAATAAACAATTTAATTTAAAAGTGAGCGAAAACTGTGTAGTTATTTCAATAGTTTATAATATGTTAATTGACATGCCACCACCGGGATGATAATGGTATATCTGTGGGCGTGTGTTTACGGCGTCGTATATACATTTTTCGAAAGACTAATGTATATGTTATTTCTCAATTCAAAAGTACAACTTGGTATAAGCTTTAATGAGCGCCACAATAACAATTAACTTAATAACGTTTTACTGGCAACATCCAAAATTGAACTACGTAAGCCGTAAATATTTAAAAAAATGTACTCACACTCTTTTATTGTCTTTTCTTTTAAAAATGCTACTACTAGTATTGCCTTATCTTATATAAACAACTGTCTAATTAAATGGCTGTAAATTTGACGGCCAGTCTTATCACCAAATTATTCACAGCAAGTATCCAAACTCCTCTGAATATTCATTGGAAATTGACTAAATGAAAATTGCATTTTATATGAGCTAATTCTCTCAGGGTGAGTTTGAACTCATTGGCTTTTTTCGCTCCAATGAATAAACAAGTCGATCAATTTGTGAGATAACACGATAACTAGCGCGTTTATTTAATTGAAAAATAACTAAATTCTTCAGGACTTCAGACAATCTCAACTAAAAATCGATAGTATCGATCTGTGATAAATGCAGAAAACGATGCTAATATTACTTGACCTGGAGAGAATGGTTGATAAGATTATTCTTCACGAGCGAAAGTATAGGCCAGGTCTAATGAAACTTTATTACCATACGAGGTTAATCAGAGTTTTCAAATCTATTTCAGGCACTATGTATTTATACTTACTTTCATAGTATAAAATGTCAACTCGAGATTTAAGATAATTAAAAAAGTGTATTAGTCCAGGAAGACAGTGTGGATTAATCCTACACGGACAATATCAAAATTCCTGCTCATTACTTCACCTACAAGGCTGTGCAAATTAAATCTGCACAGTGAACATAGAAAAGTAATACTCCTTTATGTTACTTTTTCCTGAAATAGAATCATTTAAATTCAGGCCGGTCTTTGTTAGATGAGTATGTCGAGTCATGGAATTGATTTAAATATCTAGCTCATTATATAAAACTCTCCGCATGATTTTTTTACTGAGGCTGCTGAACAAATTTAGCAAAATACAATTTGTATTCTAAACGTGTAAGTGTAAATTTGACTTTGGAATCTTTAAGTGAACTACAAGCACGCATTCGACACAAACGTCACAAAAAACTAAGGTGGTAATATTTGTACGTGCCATAGGCTGTGTGCTCATCTCAAGGTCAAAACATCAGAATCAATATATGTGCACGACATACAGCAAGAAAAACTTGGCCTATACACATATCATTGTACAGAAAAAAAAGTTTACAAAAAATCACAGACAACACGAAATAGGTACTTAAATGCCCCATCACTGGCCTTATTCAAACCAGCGCATATTATACTTTTTGTATAGCACAGGGTTCTTTGATAAATGCTGACATATCTGTCAAATTACCCCATACAACAATAGTCCGGCCATGATAACAAAAAATAATGGCATCGAGAATATTTTACAATCTTTTTACTTTCTCTTTAGTATAGAGCGATCGTATCTGATAAATCAGTGGATTTAGGGAACTTGACGACCTTAATTTAGGCTCTATAGCCAGTAAAACAATCTGGATTTACAAATTTTTTGGGAAAATACACAAATATTTAAACTACGTGATGAGTTAGGGTATATTAAACCCTAATTCACTACACACATCCCAGGCGGAATTTGTATGCCTTCAACGGTGATGAAACTGAATACCTGAATAACAGGACCGACTGATCTGAACATTAGTAAGCATCAATTAGTAATATAAGATAAAAATCCATTCTTACCATCAAATACAGTTATAGGCTTCTGAATATTTTAGAAGGAAAATCGGTCGACTTAAGCACAACTGTTATTACGCATAATGCCTGATCCGCGCCAAGTCCTAAGTCAGGATGCACAGACGACCAGACATTCCTAAATTGCCTTCGCCCGCTCACCGAGGAAGACGTTTAAATTAAAAGACTGTATCATAGTTATATAGATAGTCGTATCTCAAAATGTGCCTAACCGTGACAAAATACCACACTGTCTTGTGTATCCCAAAGCTCCCTGGAAACTCTTGTTAGGAATGTGCCAAAAGTTTATGTAACTAACAATATAGTACAATTCATATCAGAAATCGGCTTCCTTCTGTTTCCTTGTCGACAGCTGATTTCGATACCTCGAAGGATAAGACTAAAGCTATCCGCAGACCAATTACCCCTCTGGCTATATGTGTCGTCTAAGTTTCGAAGTAAGATAAGGATCGTTATAAACATGCCACACAGCAAGGGCTATCTATAAACAAACTCTCAACCTTAAAACAAGCGGCTGTTAATCAGGCGGAGTGTATCAAGTGGTTGCCCTCAAATATTTACTGTTCCATCAGAGTAGACCTTTCACAAGGTTTTCTGGCTGAAAACCGAAATTATAAACCACATCTTTCCAATCAGTTCTGACGAGAAGCAGACCTCGTCAAGTTGGGAAGTCTAGCGTAAGCAAATCATCAATAGAGAGATTCTGTTCAGCTGTTGTGAGATCGCTACCTGGTTTCAGTTGTAGTTCCACAAACACGTTAAGAGGAATTTTAGTTGGATGTCCCTCAATTGATAGCTAAGGTAACACGCCTACTTGTGAAGTGCAGCTGCGAATACTGCTTTGGAATGCAAGAAAAGAAGTCCGTGCGTGCCTTCGATGCTTCAAACTAGTTGCCACGTGTATTTAGGCCTATCTAAATAGCTATACATCGAGAATTGGCTGGAGGTGAAACAAAGTGAGGTTCTCAATTCCACAAAGGCTCTCTTCTTTGAAGTCTCTTACATACTAACAAAACTTTCACATATGCTTTTTCAAGGCAACATTTTATGAACAAAACAGCGGAAAATAGCTCCCTATGATTATCGTTGATATCACGTGTTAATGCAAAACTAGACTAAGTACATAGGCATGTATTTTTTTAGTTTAATTTATTAAACTTATTTATTAAAATTAACTAAAAAATGCATGACGGTCATGCGAAGAAATGACATCTGTGTTTGTACATTGAAACTTGCAGTTAAATTGTGACAAACAGTGATAAACCCTTTCGTCGAATATGATACAAAATCAGGTTCAGTTCTATTTAACAAAATAAAAGTCAGCTGCATGTCTCAAAAAAGATCCTGCCGTCCGGAAAAAACGATTTGTGTCTTGGCCTGATGTTTTGCGCCGGCCTATAAGTTCTGCTTTACTTGGGAAAAGGGCACTTTACTGTCCCTACTCAGGGTAAAAACTTCCTTCAACAGAAGTCATACTTTATTTACTCATTACTGTCAAAACCTTAATTGACAACCTTGCATGTCACTCTACATTTTATGGAAGTGTTAGAGTACACTACCGTCATATGAACGAAGCGTCCCCTAAGAATGACGTCACGCATCAGTCAATCAAATTAATGCTCTGTGAAAATCAATCCCGAGATAAACAAATATTCTTTCTTTATTTGGATGTCTTTAGTTTGACTGTTAGCGGTCAATCTAACGACCGACTGATTAGGCAGATGGCGCTCTTCCAGTAGGCTACAGTTATCGGTCTTCTGAGCGGAATTAAAGCCGATTGCCGTCAGACTACGATCAAAGCGTCCGCGGCAAGTGGATCTCTGAACATACGGCGGCAGTATTGGAACAGGCTGTAGGTTGAAGCTGTACGTAATAAGAGCAGAGCCAAGTCACTCGTGATATGTGATCGACCGCCCTGGGAACGACTCAGACACCAAATTAACTACTTTACTAGAAGGCAAATTGAGAAGCTATAATAGAATGGGAGCCGTTTTCGGCTTGTCCAGACAATGTTATGCCTGTTTGAGGAAGAATAAGGATTAGCCAGGTAATTGTATGATAACATGCTGAAACACGATCTATAGCGGATATACACAGCAACTTTTGTCATCATCGATTACCCTTGTCCGTCAATCTGCCACCTTGGCCACACAAAGGCATTTCACCAGAAGCTTCCCCAATTATGAGACCATTGCTTTGAGAGGCGACAGCCAATCCGCCAATGAACCTGGCAGTTTCTGATCAGACTACGTCACCCTACATACCAAAAAACATTAACGTATTAGCGGGCATTTGCTTCCTGTAATCAAGTATTGCTGTGATGGGAAAAAATCGAACAAAAACAAACATTTGATTTGTACATGAAGGTAAACTTGTTCAGTGTTGTTATAATCAAAGCATACCACAAAAAAAGCATACTTTCTTTTATCCTTTATGTTTTAAAGCACTTAGTTACACAAATGTACATAAGGTAGTTATGGCTTTCTAACAATCCATCCCTGTATAGCCCCAAAAGATCAATGCAGAATATCTAATAAAACATATATTTATTCATATACATCTCCATGAAAACCATTATACCCGAAATAATTCGCCGTAAATGGTTTTCTTTCCAGGCTATTTAATGGAGGATTTGTCTAACTTGTGTAGTCGCCAACAAACTAAATTATGTATGTGTGTCTAACTTGTGTAAACAATACGTAATAAGGGGTTTCCACCGATATAATTCTAAAACCAAACAAAAGCCTTAATAAGCGGATTTTAGATTAATTAATGTGTGTTATTCAGAAAAATATTGACTGCTGAAGACTACAACTTTGTATTCGTTTGCCTAGCTCATGTTCCAGAATTAAAGAAAAATGTATTAATTTAACCATGTGACAGAATATAGATTTAATATTTGAGTAAAATTTGTTTCCTTTTAAGGTTGAATGTTCTGTTTTTATCTAGATTACCGCTTTAAGCTGCACTTTTATCATTTTATTTATTTATTTATTTATTTAACCTGTGAATTGGAGGTAATAGCGGTTGGAAATTGTTTGTGTATTCTCTTAGGTCCTCGAAAAAACAACTTGTTAGTCAAATGAAATTGTCATCAGCTACTGCGAAATAGCATCTACCTCAAAATGAATGTATTAATGGCTTCGATTTAATATATTTGCTGAGTGTGGTGGTAAAGTACATTAAGGGTAACGCACTGATTTTATTTCACTGCATGCTCCTTTACGACAATCCTTAGAAGTTTAGAATTGTTTTCGGTTAACTTTTTTGTACCATTGCAGTTATTGGAAATTCCAGGAAGAGCCATACAACTGACCTGGGGACAAGTCACGTAACATACAGACAGATACACGGTCGGTTATTCAATTTATAAATTCCAACGACGTCTTTGTAATGACCTATATAGAATGTTAACATGACTGAATTTAATCCTGACAAGAAAATTGGTAAACGTATATCTCTAGTACAGGCGTCAGGAATTTCATCATGATTCCGACAGATGCAGCGAGTTCATTTTCAATTGCTACATCAGTTTCTCTTGATACAATCTTCATTCAAATCAATATTCTATAATAAGTAAAAGGGAACATTAGAATGGTCATAACGGAACTCAAATTTTGGCTGCCATATCCCAGAGATCTTTTCAACAGATCAACACATCATATTAAAAGTGGATTGCAATTCCTGAAGTTCCTTCGACTTGTATGAGATTTTTATCCAAACGAATTACTTAAGGAAAAACTTCTAGCAATTTAATATCAGATTTAATAGAAATGACAATAACGCTACAAGAATGTCATTCAATTACGGTAATGTTTTTTAATATTTCATTTTCCAGATTTTTGTTTTGCTGTCGAAGCTGATGTGGTTGATGGCAATTCCGTTTTAAACATTTAATCGCTGTCAGTTTTCCTATGGACAGTTCTAACCCCTTTTCATTCCGACTTGACAATACATAATACTTGTCCGTCAAGAAGCTATATCGTCTTGCAAATATCAAATAATAAATTTGACAGACGCTGACTTGAACAGACCTGTTTGGCAATAGAAGACCATAAAGATCTTACTGAGAAGAAGTAAGACATAAATTTTGACCAATAGTCTGGCATCCGATTTCATTATCGTTTGGATATCAAGGAGACTGAATTGCCCATTGCTGGTGCCAACCGTCCTTGTTTGATTTGTGAAATGTCGCTTTCTATTTTTTTTGTGGCCTTCAATTTGCCTGAAGCAAGTTGACCCTGACGTGAAAGATTAAGCGGGAAATCAAAACAAATGACACATAATCAATTTCTTATCTTGGAAAAGAAAAGTAGTATGATTTTTTCCACGAACACTTTGTGTTATTCTGTTTTCACAGCGGATTCTGAGAAAATTATAAGGCATAGCCTTATTTTCTTGTCATTTCCCGTTTAGGATATGTTTGCTCACAATATGAGCTATTTTACTGTAAACTGGTAAATGGTCAATAGTTACGACATTAGTTTACTGAGATTACATACCAGGGGGAAAATTGTTATTAAAATAACTGTTTACATTGTACATCCACATGGAGCTTGCTTTGGATTATGCGAACCAAAATGTATCTACACTGACATGACGTAACGGAACCGTGTGTTATAAGAAAACTGGTTGCCTTAACTGTCCTGAGATTGAGCTAAGATTGAACAATAAATTACTTCATCTGAAAGACAAGTCTCCGACAGCTCGTAATGATGTAGTGTGCTAGATGTCTTGGGATTGGATATAGAAGTATAGCTAAACTATAGAAATGTAAAGAACTGCATGGGCTGGATCCATCAACAAATGACAGGCTAAACATATACTTGGACTCTCGGACTGTCTTGTTACGCCGATTTACTGAGTTGGACATTAAGTCCAGTTGTTGTTATTTCTGACTGGGTCACGGGCCAGATTTCTAAATATTTAAAAGTTGCCCCAGAATAAGTCTGATATTACCAAATTACCGTCCTGTCTTTGTCAGTGAAACTATAATCTCATACAATTAATTAATGGAAGCGTCTATAGTAGTGTAGCGAATAATTGTACAAAATGACAAAATTATTTACAAGTACCTTTAACAATGTGCTGGTTAATGAATAGGTTGAGGAGCTCGGTAGTAAATGGAACCATCCTAATGGAACCAGGATGGGTTTGAATGCAACCATAATGATAAAACGGTTCTTTAATTAACAAGCATGAAGTATTGCAGGGCAATCCATAGTCCCCCACCAGTACTTTTTAAATTAAGGACGGTTGTCTTT
>JAVFBW010172678.1:0-11065 GCA_034783835.1 Mopalia ciliata
ACCGCCTGCAATAGGAAATAAGTTTGGTGCACGGGAATAAGTTACGTGCAAGATTGGCTTTTCTCATACCTTCTCACATTACTTGCCATGCACAGGCAGTCAGTCAACACGTTATCTTTAACGCCACGTGATGTTTTGCCTAGAATAATTGATAATAAAGCCAGTAGTGCACCTAAATGGAAATACCCTGAAGTGAAATATCACAAATCACAGGACATGATAAACTGGCTTTTAGTTGTAAATTATATCATGTTTATGGTACACATTTATTTATTTGCTGATCATCATACCTTCCATACGGTTCATACCAACAAATAAAAGTATGGTCTTAGGGACCACCATACATTTGATCTGAGTGAGTCTGTATAATGTCTTCTCAATGTACTCTAATCACTTGTACACTGAACTATACATGATTCATGAATGGCAGTAATTAGCTGAGGTTGACCAGTGTAGTGTGTGTACAGTAGACATACATGTAGGTAATTTATACAGCTCCACAGATTGTGCTGTATACATGATAGCAAATCACAGCTTTTAAGTCCTACAGAAGCACTGTGACAGCTTCCAATACTATTGATGACAACATGACAACCCAAAGCCCAGACACAATGGCTGATGGAGCATTACTGGGCTCTGAAATATAGTTTATTTATTTATTTAGAGCACCAGGGCAACTGGAAGCTACCTCTCAACCACCACCCTCTTGAAATAAGGTGAATTGACTAATAAATAAGGTTATTAAATCATAAATGAGGTTAATCATAAATGAGTCTAAACCCATACATTGGACTATTTGTATGTACATGTATGTGAGGTAAAAATTTATGTGTTCATGTCATGTGTTTGTTTTTACATCTTTTCATATGTACATCTGAAACAAGAAAAAAAAATAAAAAGTTGCACAGTTCCCCTACTCTTAACTTCATAAGTTCCACAACCTGAAGTTCATGTACAGCCTAAGCCCTAAGCAAACAAACAAAATTATCCCATTTATTCTAATTTGAATGAAAACAGGGCTGGGTATCTCTAATTGCCATATTGTCAATGAGTGAAGTGTGTCAAGGATCCCTCTTCCCAAACTTTTGTCACTTACAAATTTCTGCTTACATGTATAAATGTCTCACTCTGATGTGGATTTTGTCTGTGAGCTTTGGGAATTTGTTCAACCTGAACTTGTGGCCTTTGGTCAGACAATGATGAAGTGTCCAGCTGCTGTCTAAAGCCCAGGTCAATATCACCGGTCAAACCACTGGTCAATAGATGTAAGCTAAGTTTGTCCAGTGAGCAAACAAATAAATACATGCTTGTAGGCTTGTCTAAATTAAATCTACAAACATTGAACTACACAACTCACACATCGATAAAATAATATCCAGATCAAAAAGATGTTACATGTAATTTAGTGTCTCTGTGTCCATGCTTTATTCAGAAATCAAAAGTATGGTGTCCAAAATGGTCATATTGCATCACTTTTTAAGTAACTAGGTGTCCAATTTCTTTTAAATTTATTTTTTTTAAGTTTCTTAAAACATTATGTCCGAATGAGGCAATTGTTCAATTCAGGGTGTCTGCGGACACCCTTCTGTCTGAAGCGGAGAAGCCCTTGGTACATGTACATGTAGAGAGAAATCTCTGTCTTCACTGGGTTAGAATTGGGTACTCATTCTGCAGTGAGCCTCTGTAGCTCAGTCGACAGAGTGTTGGGCCTGTAACCAGGTCCCAGGTTTAAATCCTGGTAGAGGCAAGCAAATGTTTGTCTCTTCATTTAAACAAAACTTCTACATGTATATAATGGGAAATTGTTAGCCTTGCTACATGTACTTCTGGGTTCAAATCCTCATTGAGACATGCACAATTTATAAGGCCTAAAAAAAAATGCTGTGTTTTCTCTAACAGCCTGAAAAAAAATTGAGTTAGGCATGCAGGATTTTTAAAAAAATTATGTCAACAATTTGTTTTTTTGCATACGATGTACAAAACAGTAAATAAAACTGATTCAGATGTTACATGTAAGCTTACAGAAAAACATTACAAACGATTTTGCTATAAAAAAATATGTCAATTTGTAAAGTTTTTTAATAAAAATAAAAAAATTCAAATTTTTTATTTTTGAAATTTTTTTTATTTTATAAAAAGCCAATAAAAATTTTAGACTTGGAACTATTGCTTAGCGTTGGTCGGGTTAGTTTGTTTGTTTGATAGGTGTTTAATGTTGTACTCAAGGGTATTTCACTTATACATGTATGACGACGACAGATTGTCCACTTCACGCTGTATACAGCCTTATTATGGTAGGAAACCTCGTAAAAACCACCCCTGCGATTACCTGAGCCACAAACATAGGAAGTGCAATTGCTACCACTAAGCCACGGTTGTGGGCCGGTCGGGATCGAGGAAACAAGACATCTTTTTTGTTCTCATGAAATGCTGAAAATGTTCAAGACTTTTAAAGGGGCCAGCCCAAAAGAGTGGTAGCATTTGGCCCCTACAACTTGAATATTTAAACCTCTAAGATGTGTTACATGTACAGTAGTTTGGCTCATTCTTAAAATCCAGGCTGTAACATCTAGATGTACATGCTCAGGTCTGTGCTGTTATCTTTTCTGGCATAACATTAAAATCAGTCCTTGAAAGTTTTCTAAGATAACCTAACATTTGCATTCGCGGCTGCTTTGCTGATATTTTAAATACATATTTAAAATTTTCATTTATGACAAAATTATGGCATTTAATTGCTTTACAATTTTGCATGTATTCATGTCAAACAATAACAACTCGACACACCATTAGGATCTATTTATAAACTTATCTACTGTATCTAAAATATGAAGTGTCCCAAGATTCATTGGTTTTTATTAACCAACATCCCTGTGCCAGTCTGATTGATTTTTAGAAATTATATAAAAAAATATATATGAGGAAAAAGCAAAGCAAAATGTATAGTATATGGTGGACACAGATAATATAAGCTTTAAAAGCTATGTTTGATGTTGGTTTGATTGGGGTTCAACGCCGTACTGATGGTTGTTTGTGTCACTCACATGATGGTATGACAGACTAATGAGTGAATTAAACCACCCTTGACACCACTGGCAACAAACAAAGACAGGACGGGATAAATACAGGACAATACAAACACATCACAAACAGATCGGTTTCCTGCTCCTCCTTAATAGCGATCGCCGCTGAGAGCACCAGGGCAACAGAAACCTATGTCCAACCACCTGTAGCGTTAGTTTACAGATTTGAGAAACAAAAGTACCGGTATATATCCTGTACAGTCATACATATAGTTATTTAAAAATAACCCTTAGAAGAGTTAACAGTTCCAATCTGTTCCTAACAGAGCGAGCACATTGACAGCAGATGTACACATCCAATAAACACCAACGCTCTGCAGATACAAACATTTATATCCTATACCCAGTCTCTGTGAATCTTGCTTCCTAGATAATCAAAATATATATCTCTGTGAACTGCTCAATTACAAGTAAACTTGAGCTTAGATTTACTCAATAAGTGTTAGACTTTATATAAATCAAAGGTATTTCACTTTCAAAGCTAGTTTTTACATGTATGTATGACTGATTTAGGCTTCGTTGGTGAAGGCCTAGATGCTGTTGGGGAAAAGGAACAGAACAAGGTCTTCCCATGGGTATTGGAAACCCCATTCTGTCTATTAAGCCTGTGGTTATGCAAACTGATTTTAGAAGGACTGATTTATAAGTTTCCCAAATTGTTTGCAATGTTTGTCTTAATTTTCAGATTTCCTTATAAATTTTAGATGTATGTATTTGCCTATAAATCAGCAAAGCAGTGGAAAATGTTAGGACCAATTGTATGGTTAACTTACTATAATACCATTATGCTGGAAAAGATTTATGTCAATTGGGGCCAGGTGCACAAAAGGCAAATAGTCAATAGCACCAGAGTTAATCATTATAATATTAATACAAAATAAGAGTTGGAACATGGCATGATGTTGTCTCATACATGTAGCTGATTAAAATTAATAGTCATGGTTGGTGCAACCAGCCCAAGAGCTCTTATATTTGTAACTTTGTCTAAACATTGTTTAAAGTTTTAACATGTTATTCCTTATGGTAAACAGCAATGTTTGTGTACAGAGCAATCAAGGCTATTTAACAGGGAGTTACATGTACAAGTAGCAATTCCAAACTTTCAATTTTACACACATTCTGTTCTTTTGTTACAGTGATTGGGGTTTAACGACATACTCAAGGGTATTTCACTATATTACAGAGTGTCTATTTCACACTGCAATTTAATAGCCTTATTGCATTGGAAGACCGAGAGGAAACCTCAGAAAAACCAGCCCAGGGATTACAGGAGCCAAAATATGTCCTATACATGTAGGTCTTTTATAATACAATGTAACATGTACATGTACATTTTTAACAGACAAATTTTAGGCACAAATTTATAAATTGATGACAGATTACATCATCATGTAGTAAAACTTACATTTTCAAAAAATCTGTTGATAATTTTTTACAAATCTGTCCTTTAGGTCTTTTTATAATACATGTTGTACATTTTTGAAAGCCAAATTTTGCTTTTGTTTGATTCAGTTCCTACTGAAAGATATTTCACTGATATAATGATTTTTATAATGGATTTATGATTATCGACTTATCAGTCTGCTTTTCTCTGTAAATATTTGGAAAACTGGGGGTGAGCTGGTAAATTTCATTCCCTAGAATTGCCACAGACAAGATTTTTTATTTACAAATTAAAATTAAATTAAATGTCTGGTATTTAACATCAAAATATGTACATGTACTTTGGCTACATTCTATAAATTTTTATTACAAATTCATGTGTTATATAAGTCATATGTCGCATGTTACATTGTAGACTACACTGGGTGTATGTAGGTATGTACATGTACATTGTATACAATAGACCTACATTAACATTAATATGAAGTTTATCTTGGCATACATGTGTGAGATGCCCTGCATGAAAACAATTAATCAGTCATGTCACATTCGGTTGTGGTTTCTAATTACATGTATATAGGTGAAATTGAATACATAATTTTAAACAAATATGTATGTAAATGAGTGAGTTCATGAGGAAAATTCAACACAGCAACTGAATTATCAATTCACAGGTTATCAGATTTGATTGAAATTAAGCATGCTGCAGTAAACATTATAATCTTCAGGTAAATGTAGTACCTGCACTGCAGCCAAGCAGTAAACATATAAAATAGTTAAAACAAGAAATTACAAGAAAGCACTGTGTGCTGTTAAAGTCCACTTATGAGCGAGAGAGTAGGCAAACGGGGTGTCCACTGTCTACATATTCTTTGAACACCCTGAATTTATTGACATCCTGTTTTAAGAAATGTGAACTAGTAGGGGATACATGTAAGGGAACTGTACAAATTGGACACCCAGTTACTACATTAGTTACATGTAAAAAGTGTAGCAAAATTACAATTTTGAACACCATTATTATGATTTATTTCTGGCTATGCCCGTGCTTTTGAGTCAGGTAGGCAGTGGAGTTGTTATTGTCAATTTGATTTACAAAACAAATGGCTGGGCAGCTAGGCCACTTGAAAGATTATGTCCTTACATTGTATCACAATGAATGTCAACAAATGACTTTAAATCAATTTTTTTTCTAGGTGTCAAAACCATGATATCACTTAAATCTGTGAATCCAGAGACCCTACATGTAGTTATTGGTATAAGCTTTATGTAGTTTTTGTTCATTAGTATAAGCTTAAACATATTTCTGATTTGAAATAAAAATAATGTCTAAACTAGTATAAATAAGTGCGGACCATTTATTCCCATGGTATCATACCAGCCCCTGGCTTGCATGACCATTTGAAGACAACTATTAACTTAGATTAAACTAATAATGACTTTATTTATTTTCCTAGAATTGATAAGTTCTCAATAAAAAGAATTGTAAACATCACATTAATAACATTAGTATCTAAATTGTAATTCAAAGCATATTTCATTTTATACAATGTTACTGGTGTGACCCATCCCTGGTAAACCATGCGACCATGTGACCCATGATTGCGTGAAATCCTTTGTCTGAACAGACATTTTTTTTTTTTTTAAATATAAATTTAAATTTTTTTTTTATTTTTACAATTTTTTATAAAACCCACTCCAATATCAATGTAAAACCGAAAAAAAGTTAAACTTGTCGCATAAAAGTTAAACCTATAGTATAAGCTTATAATGTTTAAGGTTTTTTTTACGTATTCCCTGTATGTAGAATCTGGTGAGAATTTTTTAACCTGAAATTTAGTCACAACTCGCAAGTGGTCGCAAGAAATTTTACTTTTTTTCAAGAGGTGCTGGGGTCAAATCGTGTTTGATATTCCGAGCTGAGGGAGTTATAAACATAGAAAGGTCAAGATGCCAAAGTGAAAGGCATTGTGAGAAAAGATAATTGAACATTAGCCAGTGTCAGAATAACAACAATAAGTCAATATCAGTTCTATAACCTTATTTAAAGTCACTGGCCTCAGTCTCCACTGTCCCACTATTTAATTTCATTAATAATTATGATATAAATTCCATGTGTCTTATCATAATACATGGGCTCTCATTTAATAAGCTATATTTGTACCCCTGCAAGGATGTGAGATATTCCAGCAATGGCAGGCCTATGCTGAAATCTTTGACGACATAACCTCAAAATTAGTCCTCTTAAATTTTGAGGTAACCTAACATTTACATTTTGACCTGGATGGCTGATTGTGCCTAAGCTGTGAAAAAGGAAGCAAAATTGCCCTAAAATACAATCTGCATTCATTATTGGATGACAACAGTTGTCCAAATCAGTAGCAAAGTGCAAATTTAGATAAAGGCCGCAAACAATTTGGAAAACCTATAAATCGGTCTTATGGCTTCTTGGTGATTTCAAGTCTCATTTGGCGTAAGCTTATAAAATGTATCAGAAAGTTGTGTAAGCTTATATATCAGATATTACCAGACAGTAAGTAAAAAAATGAAATTGTAAACAAAGTTATTTGCACTATTTAACACAGTACGGCTACGTTTATCATTGTGTATGCATGATAGAATAATAAGCTTATATCTATAATCTTACAGAATTCTTCATGTAGAGCAACATTAATATACATGTAGGCACTGACATCACAATGACTGCCACTAGGTGCATCAAACATAAATTCATCATCATAAAATGCCCAGTTATTAAATAAGCTTATATAGCTAAAACATTTGTACCAGCCTAATTATATCCAACCCTGTTAGTGTACACTAGTGGTTGTCGATGGTATGCTCAATAACTTGTAATCCAACCACTCAAATTAAATAATGTTGCATTACCCTATAAATTTCCAAGGAAAATTTACCAGCACATACTGTCAATAAAAATAAACTTGGAAATATTTATAATTGCCATATATTTATAAATTAATTAGTCAAATTAGGCCAATTGTGGTTGCTTTTTGTTCAACCTTAATTTCAACTTTTAATACAGGCCTTGTGTCAAAATTGTTGGTTTTATTTTTCAGAGCTATATTTCATAAATACTTACGAAACTCGCTTTGCTTCCCTTATCCTTCTTATCCATGATAGATGATTTCTTAAAAGATCCAGCGAATTTTAATCATGTAGTGATATGATTTTCACAATTAGTAATTTCCCCCGTATAGATCCAAATAAAAGCACATTTTCAGTGTCAGGAAATTCACGACACTGAAAACGCAAAGTGAAAAATCACAGCTGTGCGTAAACATCCATTGGTAAACATTATCATCTCTGATTAAAGTCACATATCTGACGACTTCTGTTTAACAGCGTGTTGTTGTTGTTATGGTCATTTCAAGTTAATCCTCAAATCGCTCTACCTTTGAACAGCTTAAAATCACACAAATATGACGACATTAACACTCATAAATAATACTTAATCCAGCTTTGATTAATAGCGCAAGCTTTGCAACTGGGTTATATTTCGTTAAACGCTAGCAGACAATAGAGTGATCGGGTGTCAACCGTCTCCCTTGTTCCGACTGACTTGAGTCATAAGCCCAGGCAAATGTTACTTCTTTGCCGGAAGTGGCTTCCAAACAGTTGGTAGGCGGACAGTTCTTTCAAAACAAACCAACTCATTGCCTTCTGCAAAACGAAATTAGTTTACTTGTATGTGAGTTGGGGAATTAAATTTATGCTAGATTGTTTATTGATGACTGCCTATCTTAGGTGTTATGTGTATGATGCTACCGTTGCGAGACGATTCAACTACAGTGCATGTGTGTCATGAAACGAATGTATCAGTCTCCGCCATTTTCACTTGACATTTTGAGCCAATGAAATAAGTTTTCTCATCTGGCTCAAACACCTGTTATGTTTTAAGCCTAATATATAGCACTTTGTGCTGGTTGTCGAGTCACAAATCACACATATAAATACATATGCGTGGGCGTTCAAGACGAGACTTCATCGAAACCTATTTCGGCTATATTTGTTGACAAAAGCCGGCAAAATGACAGCCGATGGACGGTAAAGTGTAACAGCCAATCAAAATCGCCAAGACAACGGGATGGGAACATGGCGGCGGAGGTACTGCTGCAGAAAGGATGGTGATGACATTTTTATTTATTTCAATTCTCCTCGATTGTCTTTGGTATTTCCAGAGGTTTACCAATTATAGAGATATCTATTATTTTGTTATTTAAATAACCAAACAATGTCACGATCGGATTTCCATTTCGTTTTCAACTGTCACCGCCCATTTGTCACTTCCGTCATTCTCTATTTTGCATTTGGTTTGACAAGTTGATTAAGAAAATCGGGATTTAATTTAATTATATCAAAAACAAAAAAGCCAAGATTGACAGCAAGTTGCAAAACAGAGCTTTTTTCGTTGAATTCTTGACAAAAATGTGAATGCGATTTTATCTTTAAGAACGATATGTTTGGTATATTTTTTAATTTTGTTGAAATAATCCCACAGAAAACCATATAGGCCTAGGCCCTACCATACTCTTATAAATTGGACCTTAATCTTACCGTGCATTTCAAGGTCTAAAAGAGAGAGATTTTGTATCCGCCAAACACAACAGAAAGCTAACTGAAGAATTACAATCTTCCTTTTTCATGATCATAGGATATGAGCCCTACATGTTAAATGCTGGTCTGGAATCACACTATATATGTCAGACAGACTCCATGTTAGTTTATTCATGGAGGTATATCAGAAGGAGTAATAACATTGCCACTTAAAATTGTACAATGATCAGTTCCACCAGATGGCTCACCGTTGGATTCGTCACGGACGACTCAGTACGAGTTGTGCTCAAAGGCTTGATTTACGCATGCGCACATATAGAGGTTCACAGGATGTTATTAGCTTAATGGTCCAGGTGATTAAAATCTGTGGTGTATGTTTGACTATTTGATAAACTTTAAACAACATAACAGTTAGCGTCAACAAGCAAAACAAAGTGTGGTGCGATAATCCTTTTCATACTAACTAGGCTGGTTCTAATCGTGTTTTGATTAGCTCCAGGGTGTAAATAGTGTATACTTTAACAATTAGCAAACATTAGTAGTAATCAAAGAAAACACAAGACCAATGCTTTTATAACTTATATATCTCTGGACTGGTTTAACCGTCGCGGAATAGAGTTCAGTCTACTTCAAGATGTTGGAATAGACTCCCGCTGAAATGTGGAAAGTATTCAAATTGCAACTTTAAAATGCTTAATTTTAAGATTTTAGCAGATTTTTCCATGCTTATTAAATAGGTAAATTTTCAGTTTGTAAATAGCCGATTTTGCTAAAACCATGTTACCGTCGCGCAATTAGCCTGTACAATATAAAAGATAATTGAAATATGAAGTAATATGCAAAGTTTGGGGAATCCTTCTATTGCGGAAATATGTGTAAATTGACAAAAACTGTAAAACTTCTTTTACAAATTAATATTTTTAAACCATTATATTACAAAACTATTATTCACTTTAATGTGAGTATTTTACGTCCGGATAGTGTGAAGGGTACAGATTACGAAGTGTGTAAATGCGCATAAAAGAACTCTATGCCTTTGCTACAGTTATTTTGCGCATATAAGGTGTTGCCCTTCCGCTGACAAAACTAAGAATTTATATCTTGTGATTATTTTCTGTTGGAAGTGGTCATTGAACATCAAACAAAGCACAGGCTGTCAAATCTATTCAACTTTCAACAGAACAGCGGGATAGTCTAGCACAGTCACCTGTCCGGACCAGCGAGTTGTTACTTCTTCCTATATACCTCAAGGTTTATTGGACAGCCCACCCCAGAAATCCTTATTTTGAAGAATGTTGTTGGTCAAAATTTTCCAATTTCCATTTTCCTATCTTCCCCATGTTAAAATTCAGAATATCTGTCTGTCATTTTAACCATATTCAGAAATCTGCCTATCAAAAATGACAGGTGGACTGGCGATCAGTCTCTAGCTAAGACTATGCATGCCTCCGTCTCCTGTCGAAAATGGCAGGTGGACTGTGGATGAGTGAGCAGTTTCTAGCTAAGACTATGCATGCCTGTGTGTTCCAAGCATAGACATAATGTCTTTTACTAACCACTAAAGGAACAACAAATTTCTATCGCTACAAAAAATAGACCCCATGTGTTGAGATATGCATAATAATGGGGCCCTGGTTAGCGTGTACGGGGCTAAACACTGAACAATAAATCTACATGCACATCAAAAACTATTCATATACAGACTTAAAATCAGATTACTGGAATATACAATAATAATTTATTATCTGTGTATTTATACAGGCATTTGAGCCCAGAAGGTTTGGAGCTGTGCAAACAGAATGGAAACAGAAACACTGATGCTGTTGTCAAAGCTGCCCTGAATGTAAGATAGTTATGAACGTTAATTTAATGAATAAATGTGTGTCTATAATTCTGTCAGCCATGTGTTGTAAATGTTTCCTACATGAGAACCTATTATGGGTTTTATAAAATCGCAATATGTATCACAGTATGGTGTCGTGGAGGATTTGCTTTAATGGTCTTATTTTGTAATGATCATTGCA
>JAVFBW010172689.1:7074-20496 GCA_034783835.1 Mopalia ciliata
ACACCCCCCACCCCCCCCCCCCCCCCCCCTCCTTTCCACCCACCCACCCTCCAATACTTCAATATTGTACAATCATTATTGACTACCAATATTAAACCCTTGATTTCAGCTAGGTATCTTCATCCATCTCTTCCTCATCTTCAGCCTGTTCTAGTCCGTACTCTGATAGCTTAGCTGCCCAAGATCGAGTGGTCTTTTTTTGTAAAAACAAAATTACTTGTTCTTTTTTCACCTAAGAGACAACAAAAATTTATTTTACAATAGAATTGTTAGAAAATAAATTGTTAGATTTCAACTCAAACAGTTTTATGCATAAAATAGAAAAAACAAATATTTCTATAAAGATTTCTTGTTGCACAGAAAGATTAATATGAATAGAATGCTGTACAATTAGATGCATTTTCTCATTGCATATTAACTATAATCTATTTGTAGAACAGATATATTAAAAAAAAGAAAGGAGTGTTCTTGTGTCAGCTCAAAAATGTACAAAAAACTTGAATGTATGTTATTGCTTTTCATAGCTTTAAACAATGCATGATTTCACACTGTAACAAAAGCTACTTGGTTATTTAGCTACACCCACTCTGCAGAAATACACTGATTGATAATGCATTCTCAAGTTGATTTTGAATCTGTAGAAATAACAGATCTCAATTAATTTCAGCACAAAACTTGCCCTGTGGACGTAAATATTTCCAGTCATATGCCTACTGGCCAAATATGTCAATTACAATGTCAACTTTGTTAGTTGTCAACTACTAGACATCAAATTAAAGCCCCAGTAAAAAGTTAGCAAATATCGGAGAACTATGGGTTCAGGTTTGAAGATGACTGTCCACTATAGTTATACATGTACAAGCCTGGTGACAGTGGAAATGGCCTTTTCACTCGAGTTGCCACCACACACCTGCAATGCCAAGTCATCACAGAATTTTCCATGAAAATAACAGTATAAACCACACAGACAATTGATTTTAATGCCATTACTTACTTCAGATGTGCACTTCTCAGGATCGATAGGCCCGGGTAATTTCCGTATTCTAGCCCTGTAATTCTGTGTCTTTGATTTACCCTTGATGTTCCTTCGAACTATTACGCTAAAACCCCTGGGAATAAAATCAAGTTTGAGTTTATAATACACCATTCCTCAACCTTTTATTTGAACGTTGCTAAGCTCGAATAAAAAAGTGTTACCAAATACTGCTTAGACAAAATAGGATTCAAACTAGATCTTAATAGTGCCTCAAGTTTTGTCTTGTGCAAGTAAGATCCATGGCCTATCAAACAGTATTGACTGTCGGTGTTTTGATAAACAGACACTGAGCCCATTTCGTAACCTGCTTGGTAGAGGTCGAAGATTTCTAGTCACTGATCAATGAGATGGATATTTCTCAACCCCTTGTTATAAATATTTTAAACATGGCTAGGGGTGACATAACAGTCACAGCATGCTATAAAGTAATGTGTTTTGTTATTATCTGGGTTTTTATTGGACAACTGGGATGGTGTCCTTTTGGAAATCTCCGAAAACTTAATTGAACACCTTTCCAAAATGGCAATAAACAAAACCCATCATAAGATCAAATAATAAAAGTTTCAGCAATATTTGACATCTATTTTGGCGAACGTGACCCCAAAACAGTCTGCAAGATTTATCATAGTTTTAATTAAAATGTGATGGGGTCAGATTCTTGAATAATCATTTTTCATCATTTTGCAAGAGGATTGAGACTTACCACTCTGTAAATTCCGGAGGTTCTATCAGAGCATTAGACGGTTGTTTGGTAAAGCCTTTAAAAATCTTTGTCTTCACTTCTAAACCAGGGATGACTATTTCAACCCTCACTCTGCCATCCTCCTGTTCTTTGGCAGTTACTGTAACAACAACAGAAATATACATGTGTATGATTTTAAAGAACCTCCTCATATAAAACATTATAAACGGGTTTAAAACCACAGACTTCCATGGCTATCCTATTTCTAAACTGTAGCCTACACGTTTGAAATGATCGTATTCTTTATTATTATATTATACCAGACACACTACAACAACAACAGGAACAATAACAATATGTGTGTTTATGTTGGAGCAACTATTTTACCAACTTGTATTTATTGGTAATACATCTTTTTTAGTTCAGCAATATAAAAAGCAATAACTTGAAATGAATTGATGTTTTAGTATACCCCCAAGTGGATCTCTAAACTCCTCGTCTGTCTTGTTTGTTTCCTCGTCTGCCATCGCGAAGATCAAAGGGACACAACTCTTAATTGAAATTGAAAAGGGCTACGCCCACCCGCCTGCATTCAAACCTGTTATCCACAAATGTCACATTTACACGCATCAAAAGGTATCCGCAAATTCCATACCGACGCGTCCAAAGCTCTCTGCAAATTCCATTGTTACACATATTCAAAGCGTTGCACAATTTCAAATTCACGCAAATCCAAAGCTCTGAATAGATGTACCGGGGAATAGGCACACAACCAACTACTTCATATTCACACCCATCAAAATCTCTCAACGGATTTTCGATTCGCTCAAAGAGATAATTTAAGTTTCTGCCCTTTTTGCTATTTATTTATTTCTTTGGTTTGTAATATATTTAGTTGATATATACATATATATATGGTCTTAAATTGGCGCCCCTATACCATTCGTAAGCAGATATATCTAAACAAGCACGTGCGTTTTTAAAAAAGTGACGCATAACATCAGGCACACGTCACCGGAGCGACGCCCCCTCCCCCCTCTCCACCACCCCCTTTAACTATGGAAACGCCTAAGGCTCATAAAGAACAATTCGTGTTGACTATATATCTTGGTTTATTAACCAATCTTCAGGAGACTTATGAAGATGGTCTAAATAAACCGAAATATATAGTCAAAACGAATTATTCGTCCTTTTTTGTTCTTTGGTCACAATACTCTGTGTGGAAATTCAAAAATTCAAACAGAAATTCATAAAGGTTGATAAACGCGGAGAATATAGGCTATATATATAACAAATGTTTATTTATATCTTTTGAACTTTGAACAGTAGAACAGATAATGACAGATGTTTGTGTAAGCACGTATCGTCAGCTTGTTAGTCCTGGAGTTTAGAATGGCAACCGTACGTTTTATTCGTTCATTAGTAGGCTTATTGGGGTTAACCCTAACGGGTAAGTTAATCATGGAACGGCTACGATGTTAATTGGTCAATAAGATTTCAAATGTATCGTAACGGAGAACCATGTATGCTCTATACAATTATTTAGCCTGTTAAAAGGTAAAACTCTGCACGTGTAGGCTACTGTGCAATGCAAACTACGTTGGAAATTGAAATATATATTAGCAGAACATCGCTGGTGAAATGCATTTCGACTTTACTTTATCTGTTAAAACAAAAATAACAGTAAAACTAGCAGGTCTACCACTAGAGGCTTTTTCAAAAATAAAAGCTCATAATCCCAGTCAAATCCCCTTTTCCTATTTTTGTTTAAGAACTATTTTTTTCTTCAAAGAACCAAAGATTAAACGTTACGGTGTTTATCACCATTTTGGTGCGATATGCAATGTCGACCAAAATACAACCACATCTGTGGTTAAGCGCAGTTTGAGCTTAATTTCTGAATTTGAGTGAATTTGCGGAATTAAATGAAATCCAATCTAATCGGTTTCTTAACTGGATGATACTATTTTCAAAGTTTGAAAAATATTAAAATTATGAAATGACTGCCATTTTGTTATGCGAAATTTATAGAAATGAAATCTCAATAAGTGTCTTAATGGGGTGAAGCTACCATATTAGTTTCAAGTTACTCAATTTGATAAATGCAATTCGATGCTATGTCTTAGAAATAGGAATTTAACTTCCAGGTTTTAGCTTAATCTGTGAATTCGATCTAAAAATAATCATGTTCAAAACACATATAGGCATGAGTATGGTAAAATGATGCATTGAAGACCATTTTATTTTACGGAATTTGATGAAATTCAATCCCATCTGTTGTCTTAATAGGTTGAGACTATGTTTCAAGTTTCAAGTTAATCTATGCATTTAGTACAGAGTTATAGTGTTCACAACATATACAGTAATGACTATTGTAAAATAATGCAATGGAGGCAATCTTGTTTAAAGGAACTTGTTGAAATTCAATTTAATCCATGTCTTAAAAGCAGAAAGCTATCTTCACAGTTTACAGTTAATCCGTAAATTTATTCTCTACTTATTGTGTTCACAACACATACAGGCATGAATATTATAAAATTATGTAATAAGGGCCATTTTGTTTTACAAAATTTACCCATCCACCGTGTTAGTTAAAGGAAGCTACTTACCAAGTTTGAAGATAATCCGTGAATTTGTTCTCTACTTATCGTGTTTACAACACGGCAGACATGAATATGCTAAAATTATGTAATAATGGCCATTTCGTTTAACGGAATTTGGTGAAAAGCAATACCATCCGTCGTCTTACATTTATCAGTTAAAAAAAAACTCTAGTCAGACATCTTCTCTATAGCCAGTGTTTTATTCCGAGCTACTCTGCATCACAATCCTTGGCGGATCGAGCGCGTAGAACCAAAATTTCAGCTACGCCCTCTGGAGGGTTAATGGCACCAAGTTTCCAGTTAAAGCGCTGATAACATAATTTATGCTGTATGTCATACTCAACTTTTGACAATTTGATTAACTTTGTTAAGCATCATTGCCATATAGTATCGAGATTTGGTGTCTGTTTAGGGGAAGGTACATATATATGCAAAACTGTCATTGCGTTGGTTAAATACCCCCGAACTAGCCCTTTTCGACAACACTTAACTTTTATTATGGAAAATTGCCGTCATTTTTTCAGTTTTACAGTCACACAACATCTGATTGGTTGTGTACAAGTTCCCACGCAACCAACCAATCGCTTGACAGTAGCTCTTGGTTATATGCGATCGATCCGCCAAGGGTTGTAATGCAGAGTAGCTCGGAATAAAACTCGTAGCTAGCGCAGATGCTGGACAGGATGTCAGGTCATAATAGGTGGAAAAACAAAAACAGCTTTTCACAGCTATAACTATTGGTTACAGTATATGGTGTGTACATAGACAAAGGTTACCCGTTCCTTGGAGGGCCTCTCAGGACAGACTGGTTCTTCGTCACGGAGACATTCGATAAGAGTCCCCTCCATTCTATTGTATTTTACCCCGAAGAAGCTGGTCAATATGCGGTCTATTATTTTATCCCCGGGGCGAACGGATATGTGGAAGCTGAACTGTATACAAACTACCTGAGCAGCGTCGCATCGCATGGGTAAGAGATAGCCCTTAGATATAAGGAAATAGAGACTCCAAGTTTCTTAAATTAACCCCATATGAAATTTAATGGATTTATCGTATGATAAGTTAATAAGTAGTCTTCATTTTTCGAGTAGTTTAATGAATTAATGAATACATATGAAACTTCCCGATAGGTATGTTCTGGTTTCCTAGAGTTTCTTTTGTTTGAACCAAATTTCCGAAAAATAAATATGTTTGTGTACATGTGTTTGATTCAGGTTCATCGTTATTGGCACAGATCTGATATTCCCGGCCGAGACGCCACCCGAATCTCCCATGAAAATGGCCCAGGCGATTTTAAAGTCTAACCAAAGTAGTAAATTCATTGAACAATATCGTTGGGTAAGTTCATTTACAATTAATTTGTATACTCACCTATAGGATAAAGCACTTCCAAACATTCATGATGTTAGCGTGTTGCGCTACTGATCCTGCGTGAATTTACCGCTCACCTGTTATAGAGTACCCCCAATGGACATCCCCGGTATATGAAGATAAGGCGACTTGGAGTACTCATAGTCTCATACTCTGGTTTCCTCCCTATTAAGGCAGTGTGAGAAGGGGACAACCCGTCATCATATACCGGTTATTATAGGACAGTAATCTAAAGTATAGGTCTACATTGTAAACCCCAATTGAAGAACTTTATATATCACTTTATTATATAATCAGTGATGTTAAACAAAACACAAAAACTGACTTTAAGCAGATTGGCTACTACTTATTTGTTGACTGTATATATACCTCAAAGAGATATATATACGCACTCGCATCTGCTATCTAAAATGACTGTATTATATAACAGTAAGAGTCACTGCTATGTGATTGCTCGTTAATTTGAACAGATTTTTTTTTCGACCAGTAGACCTATAAATATCTTTTGACAACAATATCTGTGATGAGATAGAAACGTCGGGTCTAATAAAATAAGAGGCTGTTATTCATACCAAGTCTTTCCATCTCGTTTGTAATTTAGTTTTGATAACTGGGAAATACGAAGAAGTGTTTGCTGGATCAACGTTGGCTGTATAGAAATAATATAACAAATATCGGTGTCACGCGGTTAGCCCATTTGCATGACGTTGGCTGCTAAACAGACACACATATTATAAAGAGATTCTCATATTTCTTCACAATTTTGGTGTGCATCATTTTAGTTGGAAGGAAACCTTGAAGGGTTGATTGGTCAACGTGCCTCGGGTGTGGAGATATTGTGGAACTACACGGCTTTAGGGAGTCACTCGTCAGGTGGAGATGTGGCACGTCTAATCCTCAACACTAACCATACAATAGCAAAGGTTCGTTTTTATTTTTACCATTTGTCTTCGTGTAGGAAAATATATTTCTATGCCTGTATAAATTAACCCACCAATGTTTATTTTAATTAGGATTTCACTCGTTTGTTTCCGTACAGCGTGCGGGGTCTTCGTTAAGGATATTTCAACCCATCGGGCGACGAAATGACCCTCGGAAAAATATCGAAATTATATAGAAAACAAGAACAGAAGGAATGGCCCTAGGGCGACACCGATCAGAGCCATTTATATAGAAAACCAGAACAAACAGTAATTTGGGAACGTATTATTCGTGGAAAGGAAGCTTTAGTTGGAAGAAAACAAATAGTCCTATAGTCACATGCTACCAAAAACACTAGCCGCATATATGTTTAGAGGATTCCCTCTTTTCGACTGAAAACCGCTTAAATTGTGCTGATCTAAATATATAGTGGTTATATTTCTGGCAGATAAAAATACCCCATGTTACAGTGTAAAACAGAAACTGTAAAAGTATATATAGACTAGAGTTCTGACGCATAACGTTTTTATAAAGATTTACTCCGAGATAAATGGAATAAAAAGTCCAGTGTACATTTTATTTACAGCGCAAACGTTAAGGTGGCTTCCTGTGGAAAACTACGATACAATAGCTTGTTTAGTTGAGTGTATAGTATGATAGTAACTTTATTGCTGTAAAATATACCGTGTAAAATATAGCGTTTAAAAAGCGGATTCCACAAAAATTCATGTGCGAAAAGAGCCCACTGAATTAAGATTCACGGCAATATATATGTCTCTCGTTGTCTGGAAGGCGTAATGTTTACATAAACATCAATATTTTTCGAGACAAAAAACGGAAATTCCAATTTCATGAAAAAATAGGATATCCCCACATACATACGGCAGTGGTACCATGGGTAAAGGACATCATAAATAAGACGACAAGGTGCAAATTTGACTGCTCGGATTAAATGAATTGCTAGGCCTTCTTTTGGACATTAGTGACGAATATTACAATTGTATTTACCGTCTTGTGTTTAAAATCCTAAAACGTATTCATCTTACTAATATAAAGAAACCCATGCATGCGTTTTAAAAAGGGAACTGGCATGTAAGTTGATATCAATCTGTTAAGGCTTGAACATGTTGGGATGTCACATTTCGCGGACGGTTTTATCGCAGTTAATATTGGTTATATATATATTCAGTACAGACGTTTTCCTCGTTTGTTGAACAGGCATCAGTGTTCCTGGAGCCCGTGGGTATTACATTTGAAGTCCCTATTAACTATTCCGTGCCCTCGTTGATGTATGGAGCAGAGCTATCAGAAGAACACAAACCCCGTACTCCCCCGTGTGTCATACCGGGATTCGGTTATCAGCACTTCTACAAACTCTGGACACCCACTAAAGTCATGCTTGAAGTCAAGGTAACGTGAATAAGATACCGATTAGTACAGTCATTAGAGAGATTATCCCGCCGGAGAACTGAAACTTATTAGTCCAACTTCAGAGTAAAGCAATTCAACGTTGATATTTTTGACATACATTTCTAAAAATCAATCATGACACAGGGATGTAGATAAATGGAAAACGACGGATTATCTCACTTTCTAGATAAAGAATAATAAAATAGAACTAAATAAACTCTCCATACATCACTTAAAGTGTGCTGTTGGATGAGTTATAAACATTGAGACGATCTAGCCATTGCCGTTGTGTTTCAGGGTTATGGACACTGCGACTTTCTGGATACAGAGGGATGGGAAGGTCAGTCCTGTCTCTGTATTATGTAACAGTGAATGTTTACAAAGGGATACGAAAAGCTCTCGGTCTTCCCGTTAATTACCTATCTTCTAATCATTTATATAGTTTATTCAAGTATTGAAAAATCCGCCCGCTCCCTGGCTCTCTCGGCTGTGGACAACAAAAGATAGTGATATCCGAGAATCGGTAGAGTGGCAAATTACAAAATTTATATTTTATGGGACTAGGCAGCGATTTGTTCATGCCGCACATGCAACAAAATTGCAGTTTTATTATGATGGTCCGAATCTGAATTCCATCGCCAGAGATCGCTTAGTTCCGGGGTCTGTGTATGGCAGAACCCTTGACTGGTGGTCTATGAAACGAATACTCCATGTGTTTTGCCTTCTTTGAAAAAATGTGTTTAAAAATAGACGTAAAATAATTTAATTTCTAAATTTGATAGAAGCAGCACACAGTAGAGTGTGTAATCCTAATTTATTTTGATGAGATAAAATTCCTTAATTTATTTGGTTTTATTGAGTAACAAATCTTTTCTTTAATTTTTTTCAGCTTGTAAAAGATTCGGAATTTGTGTAACTGGAAATAACACAAATATCGAGGTGTACAGAAACTATATCCAGGGTTTAACCTCTGCCTTCCTAGTCAGTACGATGCTGGGTTATAACAACAGCATAGAGTATGTCATTGACCAAACCAAGGTGCCCGTTACTTACCTTCAGGATCAGTCACAGTTTGCTTGAATCACAGGAATTTTCTCATCCATCTTGTCAATTACGTGACTTGAAACTTTATTGCCTTTACCCTCTAGGGTAACACTTGAAACTGTGTGAAAGGTTAGCGGTTTTTGAAAATGTCTGAAAAATCTGTTGAAAATAAGAATAATTGTATTTGTGAGTTTGCCATAAACACAGGAAACTTCTGCGGCAAAGAGCCAGACTTGAATAGGTGCCAGTGTTATATCTACATAAGACAAAAAACAAAAGGATTGAAGTATTTTCAATTGTACAGGAGATTTTATTGTCAAACATTTCTTTTTATAAATGTCATAGCTATTATTAAAATAAAACACACTTCTTTTGAGTATTATATGTAGTTACATATATAGTATTTTGATTTATATATAGTCATCTTGATTTCTCAGCAGCTCAAAATTCACTCTTAACTGTGACTTTGGTTTAAAACAATCTGGAACTGGCATACAGTTTTATATCTAACAAGAAAAGACTTTCATGTCCAAAGTGCTTAAACATACAACTCAACAGCCTGCTATAATAGTGCATACTTTTATTCAATTTCCAAAGAAAATAGTTCACAATAAGAGGCAGGGTGATTCAAAGATATACAATTTATTTTTTCTAAAAGCATTGTAAAAATCACAAACATGTAAAAGTCACATGGAGCTATATATATTGTTTAATACCAACAAGATATCTTTTTGTTCATAATTCAAATACAGATTGTTCTTAGTTACGACCTAAATAGTCCAGCATTGCAAGGGGTTGGTGTTTTGATTGTATATCTATCAATGAAAAATACAAATGTGGTACGACCAAATTGATTCTCTGAGCAAACATTTTACTTACCAGAGCTCTCTGTATTGTGATCGTCAGTGGGTAAAGACGAAGACAAATCAATCACCCATATAAGTGGCAGTGCTTAGTATCATATACTTCTAGAGACGAGGAGTCCCGACCTCAAACTCTATTCCACACTTCATCACACCACGGTCACATTTCTAGTCAAACAAGGAGGAGTTATCCCTCTTAGTTTGAGTAATCAGTTCACTACGGTGTTCGTCTCTGAACATTGAAATCCATTTAATATTGATCTCCTGTAATTATTAGTCATTGACATACCCGGCTCTGTCAATTACAAGGGTGACATATTTATCTCCCTTTTTTAACCACTGGCGATCCCCATTTATGTACATTCACCATACAAAACTGCCATTAAAGCAATAGGCTTACACAGTAAAACGACGATTGCATAAGAAAAAAATTAATTTTCGCTTTCTAATCTAATATTTTTTTTCATTTTTTAATAATTTATCTTGAAGATAACTACCTCTTCCCAAGATTTCTCAGGGCGCTGACATCTTGTCTCTTTCCCTTTAAAGAAACCACCCGAACTTCTCAGAGTTGGGTTCGGAGGTTTCCGTGATGACGTGAGTAGGGCCGGTAATTTGTAAATGACACCATTAAGACTTGCAGAGGTGACAGCTACACTGTCCCTACACATGACTGAGCGTTTTTGTCTAGTGGCAATTATATTTATGTGAAAATCATCCATACAGAACCAAAATGCCGTATTGTGCGGCCTTTACATGTACCTATTGAACATCTAGCCCTGATCAAAGCAGCCTGATGGACTTACATAATATAAACTTCCTGTAAAATTGTTGTGTTACATTTAGAAATATTGATTGTCCAATATAAAATAGTACATTTGACGTAAAGGTTCACAGCCAACAAAATACAATTTCCGGTTAATACTGAACATTTAAATCACAGGAACTTAACTTTTTTGGTAAACTATATCTGAGATTACATTATATTGTATATTGTAATCCAAGAAAAAAAATATAGTTAATTTTCAGTAATACAAAAAAAATACAAAATACTATTACATCATACATTTAAGTATTTGGCAGGGCATATTTGAATTAAAACAAACACTGAAGCCATCTTTATCCCAAATTCACAAAATCTTTAACCCAGCTGAATGTGAAAGCAGCTGATATGTTATTCTTTGCACTGATATACGGTGTTAACTTCATAAGCCTATTGCTTTTAATTCTTGATTACACAGCTTCCTGTAAGCTGATTAAAAACACTAACAGTTGTGTAATATGGACAAAAATGGGGTGATAGTAGTGTGACCAAACAAGACCAGGTTGTCTTATTGGCAGAAAAAAAGTACTTTATATTATAAATTAATTTATTTTTTTATAAAATCAATCAAGTCTTTAATGTAACGTAAAACAAGATTTGTGTGTATTTTGTGAACTGAGTGGCCTCCCTTTGTGAAAACAACTGCCCTTGCAAACCAGTCTTCATTCATGTCTGGAATAAAACAAATGATACCTGACTTATACTTAATGCATTTTGTAAATTGTCTGGATGTTGATGAATGAATGAGGTTTAACGATGAACAAAGAGTAATCAGCAGAAATTTGAAAAAAATATAAATAAGTATTCGATAAGATTATGAGGAAGATAGACGATACTACACACTTTAGATGTTTACTGTTTCACACTCACAGTGACAAACATTTCCAGCCACAAGTCTTCTATGGAAACGTCATTGTATTTATTACAAAAGTAACTTGTAAGAAATTTTCCTTTACTTCGTAGATAATATTTCCAGAGGCTAAATGGAACACAAAATGTAAAACAATAAGAAAATTAATTGGCAATGAATAAATTTTTTATGTACTGCTTACCTGTAGTAGATGTTCTCGTCTGAACCATTTCCTTGTCATAATAAACATAGTTGGCATCAGGAAAGTTGACATGTTTTAGAAGATCTATGGGTTTATCAGAGTCCACAATACGGTCATTCTTTGACATCACAAACAACACAGGTAGCTTCTTATCAGCAATCATTTGAGCATACACACCATTCTACAAGTAAATATAAAACAATTAACAATAAGAAAAGTGAGAAGTGATTACTGGATGAAACCCACACTGCCACACACCCCTGCCAAAGACTGACTATGGATATATAAAGTGACTAAGGTGAATCCACCAAGGGTTGTAATGCAGAAAAGCTAGGAATAAAGCTCTTGACTAGCAAAGACACCTGTGACAGTAAACAATGTTAATGTATTGGCATTCAATTAAAACCAGTTTGACTCATATATGTGCACTATTTATAGTTCGACAGGGCAGAAGTTAGAGCGACAAATAGATAAACAGACAAACTCTGTACGATGGTAAACCGAGAGGAAACCTCATAACCCCCCCCTGTGATTGCTGGAGCCATATCTTGTGACTCACTCATATACCAGACTGTCGACAGACGGACTCGATCCTGTGAATGGATGGTGAAATTTTAAAAACATACTCCCATATTTGATCACTGTGAATGAGTTGATTGAATATGATCTGGAGTGAAGTGAGTGGGTCCATAATGACAGCGGCTATAGCTTGAATTTTCCTCACAGAAAATAAGGTTAATTGAATATCCGGGGTGAAGAAAGTGGGTCCATGATGACAGTGGCTATAGCTTGAATTGTCACCACAGAAAATAAGGTTAATTGAGTATCTGGGGTGAAGTGAGTGGGTCCATGATGACAGTGGCTATAGCTTGAATTGTCATCACAGAAAATAAGGTTAATTGAATATCTGGGGTGAAATGAGTGGGTCCATGATGACAGTGGCTATAGCTTGAATTTGCGTCACAGAAAAATCAGGTTAATTGAATATCTGGGATGAAGTGAGTGGTCCATGATGACAGTAACTATAGTTTGAATTGTCATAACAGACAAATAAGGTAAATTGACTATCTGGACTTAAGTGAGTGGGTCCATGATGACAGTGGCTATAGCTTGAATTGTCATAACAGAAAAATAAGGTTAATTGAATATCTAGATGTCATTATCCGTTTGTTCCTTAAATTATAGTTCAAAAATAGTTTAAATGAGTTTACAAATGGTTTTGTCAGGATGTTTGACAGTAAACCCCTCACAGAGGTGTATGCTGAGAGCACAGAAACAGGACAAAACATACCTCCTGCGCGAGAGACTGGGCTGTATCATGCTGTGAATGTGCTACAGGGCATATTCTAATTTGGTCATTTTATGCAATACTTCAAGAAGATAACATGTCACTTGTAAACAAAAAAAACATGTGATAAATACCTGAGGGAAATCTACACTTGCCACAGTGAGAAAGGCTGCAAGTAAAGGTATCTCATTCCTCTCTAGAAAACCTGAAAACAGTTAAGGAGAACTCCATTGGTCTTACTGTTATTTGCCCGAAGGACCTACATATCCACGATAATCAGTGTTGTTGGTTTTGTTTGTTTGATTGGGGGTTAACGTCATACTCAATGG
>JAVFBW010172690.1:0-11065 GCA_034783835.1 Mopalia ciliata
GGATTTGATGACTCAACTGGTTCTTGTGATCCTCTTTAATGAATGATAACCAGAGTTACGATCAGATTATGAAAATGAAAATTAATGTATTGTATTACACACAAAAAGTTTTACTTATTGATAGGATATGGTTTTTGGGTGGTCTTCTCCGTTAATACATATGGAACAGCCGACACCTTTATCCTGTTATATTACTCATATTTGCAAATAATTCATGAGTTCGTTTGATGTGTGGACTGGCCACTGTCTCTTCTGTTAATAGATATAGTCATAAATCAAATGGATGAAGTCTCAAACGACTGCTAAAGACATGCAAAGACATGCACGGCTCATGAAACCTGGTTGAAATAAACCTCACGGGATCAAGTTAAACATATACAATACTTTATACGACGTATATAATTTTTATAACTGGCTAGCAACAGAAACGAAACAGATGGAGAATTTAGCTTAGTTCTAGAAAAGAAGATCAAGGGATCCGAGAAGCACACCACTCAATTTCATCGGCGAACGATAAACATAACGCTAAGCGACAATTTTTTGACATTAATTGTACACCGGGGAGAACTGATTTTAGTTCCAACTGTTATCACCATTTGTGATACAGTTCACGGGTGATATATTTTGGCTCAGAAAAGGGTTGTTCAGATTCTATTTCTACACCACGATTCCGTTGTCACCACAACACCTACTGTGGGTTATACAAATCATAAAATACAAAGATTAAGGCCACAAGAATCGGAATGGCGGAACGGAGTGGTCTGGGGCGTACGCTCTAGAAGGGCCCCTCACGTCACGTCTAGGGTCGCGGGTTAGATTCCCGCGAATCGTGTCTAGGCTGGTATACCACCAACCATCGGATAAAATTACCAGATTGTATCCAGTTTTCCTTCCACATTAATACTGAGCAAAGATTTTTTACTGTGGTTTAATCCTGTTGGTCTAACATTGGCTAAATAAAAATTACACAAATCTGTCAATAATTTTCGGGTCTTCCCTGAAGTCCTTAAATACTGAGCAAGAGTTACTTGTTCATAGCACAATAATATCTTTGGCTTAGACAAAAAAACTTTCTAAATTAACAGCACAGTAACTTTGCATGGGAATTTATTCAGCAATTTTTAACACACACGTGTAACATTTGTATGTAACAACTACGTTGGTCTGCTAGTCATCACATGCATTATACTGCTTATTGCACACAAGGGCTACATTTAAATATATATACTATCCCGGTAGAGGCAACCAAAGTGTTATTTTCCGTTATCTTAAAAATAACCTAGACAATAAAACACATTTGTCACATTGTAGATAATTCCTCTGTAAACAAAGGACGTTACTTAATTGTACAAGTTTTTCCCCCAACTGAATCTTCCTCTCGGAGCTTTCTGTGTTGATATTGCTTCTTTTTCCGGTCAGAGTGGCTATCAAGCTATCAAGCTATTTTAACTAGCATATATCTGAAGCCAAAATTATTACATATTAAGCACGAAAGAAACGTAAAGTAGAATGAAATATATTACACCAATCAAAACACAAGGTCTATAAGGCGAGTTTACCAATCATTTGTCATTACAGGCACAGCTTGGAGAAGCAAAATTTCTGTTAATACTACTCCACGGTTTATTGTCTGTATAGACAATCCTAAGCAGTGTTAGCACATGTGTACTGACGCAAAGGCGATTCTCGCATACAAGAAAATTGTTTGTTTTTACTGCCGTTGCAGTGCTGCATTGAAAATGTTGTTCCGAGTGTGATATAACTAAAGCAATAAGGGTGTATTCGACAGACTGGTGTATACGCCTGCAGATTCTCATAAAATGTTTGCACATTTCTCTCAGGTCATCTATTATAGGAACAGACTAATAGAAAAGCGTCTGGAGTCAGCGGGATTTAATTCCTTCAAAACCAGGAGACTCTCGTCCTGAAATGTCTGTGTAAGCTGGGCTATTTCAAAATCTGCCGAATACAACAGTCCGAATATCCAAGTCTGATTATTGTATATGCTGCAGCCTGAAATGATCCCTGGAATAATGTACACTAAAGACAGTAAATATCCTTTACAGACTGAGATGATAGCCCAAGGAGTGTGTCTCAGATGTACATTGTATACTAGAAACAGATGTTACATCTTGGAAAAGTGCGTCATCAACTCGGTTAACAAGGAACACGATACATGCTGTACAAACCAATTATATAAATAATCTATTTCACCGAAAGTGCTTTTTTTTTTACATAATCTAAGAAATGCATATTGTTTTTAGCTGTTCGTCATTTTGGGATAACTGTTTCGAACCAACTGTCCTGAAACTTTGCAAACGAACCTGCTATCATAACAAAAAAGATCATTCTACATCTGAGCAGACACACTGAAATAATGTTTTTGTAAACCGTTTGCAGAAATTCTGACAGAAGGCGCACTGATAACCCGGTTTTTAAGTTTAACGCATTTAAAAACCAGTGTGTTTAAAACTCACTAGTCTCAACCCAGAGTACAAAGATGTTGTATTGTTGAAATCGTATTTAGGATTGATTGCTCGATGGAGTAGTTAATTTTAAAAAAACTTAATTTTAACTTTTAAAAACTTCATGTTTCCAATTGCAACTGCGAATATTCACAGCAATTCAAAATTCAATTATAATTAGAGTATTTATTTAAAATCGAAGGATTTTCCTGACATCGATGGTCCGTCACATTATGTTTTATTCAAATCTATAGTGTTGAATCTGATAATAATTAATATTTCTACAGTGTTAAGTGACAAAAGCATGGTTGTGTATAGATGGTCCGGGACATTATCGTCTGGATGCATATTTTGGCGTCGTCAGCTCCTGCATATATGATTGAGACTTTTATAATAATAAAAAATTAAAAACAAACAACAGTGCACTGTGACAAACACAGTTTATAATTCAGAGACCGGTTGCTCGAAGGGCTATTAAATTTAATCCGCAAAAAGGTGACGACGTCACACCATGTGGAAAGTCTGTCTCGAACCCTGTGAAGTGGTGTTAGCGGCTAATTGTCTTTCCAGCAACTGGCCTCAGGAAGACAGAGGTAAGGAAATGGGATGTCAGCTTCGTAAGGCCCGCATTTTTAAAATAAAGACCATCTCATTCTCCCAATCGTGGAAGTCTTTGTCTCTAATGTTTTACGGCTCATTTTAGGTGCCATTTACGCTGTGCTAAGTTATACAGGGGACGCCATTGTCAAGGGCCGTCTTTTAAGTTACTACTAGAAAAAGAAAGTTTTAATTGACGAGTTATAAGGTAACATAAAGTTCAATTTGGTCTGTCGTTTATCTCTCCCTTATAAATTTCGGATGGTTTTTGTGTTTTACATTTGGAATCATTTGGTGTTTACTGCATGACGATTCACTTCCCAGCCCACGTTTTCGGGAAAAAGTGCTACAACAACAACAACAACAGCAAAAATGTCTCTATAATGATTTACAAAGACCATCCACTTCTGATGGAAAATAGAGATGAGCGCTACTGATTACCGCTGTAAAGGAATTGATTAAGAATTTTGCTTAAGGTTAGTAGCCGAGATAGGGTTTGTTTTATCCCTAACCTAGAACTAAAAAGGAACGTATATCTTACATAATTTGCATGCCTGTAGTAGAGGCATAGGTTTACAGATGAATCGTAATGTTTTGGCTATTGTCCAATAATTGTGGTAGTGTGAAGGAGAGAAAGAGTAACACCAGATACTCTTCTACTAAGACAGCCAAGTTTTGTTTATTTGTGTCCCTCTATATACTTGGAACAACAGAGCCTAAAGCAAATTCAAAAGCTTTTCCCTCGCCAATTCTGAAAACAGTGTTATAGCATGTGGCTATTTTACTGCACATGCGCTAACCTAGGACCACGGGTTTGACCTTTTGCTTACATGGACCGTACACGAGATTTCCTTGCGTTAAACGCTGTAACCATGACGACCAGCACTGAATCCATAGCGTCATTTACGTTCAACGTAAGCTCACGTTCAACGTTTAAAATAATCGCGCTGATGCCGAAATATCTTGGTATATTGTTCGTCATATACATTTTTCTTCAGCTGAGGTCATTTGGGCGCCATCCCCTGATATTCATTCTGTTGAATGCATCCATCTTTTACTGCAAGATATCGCGAGAATTCAGGGCCTATGGATCTCTACACCACACTATAAATCTATTACCTAATATCAGTACTGTTGCACCTGATTTGACAATTGAATGCACAAGACCTCGCTTTTTTGATGATATTGCAATTCTTCAGGTACAATTTCAATACTATTGCGATGAAATAGGTACAATATTTTCAAATTAAGCACCGAATAAGTGTTTTGAAGCTTTAGAATGTGTATTTTAAATCTCGACAATACGCATTTTAAGTCTCAAGAATATGTATTTTAAAGCTTCAGACTATATATTTTGAAGCTCCAGAATATGTGTTTTGAAGTTTTAAATAAGGCAATAGACAGAAGTCATTCTGTCAGTATTTGAGAGTTACACTAAACCTGAAATACAGTTAATTAATACAGTATTCTAACTTTGTGTTAGTTTTTTACGGCCAAAACATGCTTGAAGAAAATATCGGGCAAAATGTCAACGAACTCGGCTATTAAAACTACCGATAATCGATAGACATGATGGGATAATGCATAACCTTTCCATAGTTACATATTGCGAAAGATAGTCTGATAGCAAATGCTGATAGCAAATTGAATAAGCACATTGATTGAAGTTATTCCACTCAATTGCGCCTTGTTACAATATCCCTGTTGTGAGTAAAGTTTAATAATGTTGTTAAACGGACTTACCTGATCAGGTCGAGGAAGGTGTCCACAGAGTTGACCTTCTTTGGTTTGCCATAACGGGGGATCTCATCTCTGTTGGCACCACCCCCGGGCTGGATGGTCACCGTTAGGATAATACCCAAAACCACAGCCATGATGGTAGTGGTGGCGAAATACGCAATGGTTCTCAGTCCCATCCTGCCACAAGTTTTGGCGTCCAAGCTGGCAATACCTGCGATTAGGCTGGACACAATCAGAGGCAGGATTAACATTTGAAGCATCCTCATTAAAAGTTCTCCGGGAAAGGTGATGTACATGATTTCTCGCTTCGTGTAACCTTCTGGTCTGGCAGCCCTGATAATGAATCCCATAGTAACACCGGTAATCACGGCAGATAAGAGTAAAATTAAAATTAAATTGTCTTTTGATCCAGTGAGACATTTTTTGGCGCATCTAAGGGCTAGATTGCCACCGAGATGAGCATCAGGTATGGGTACGGTAATATGTGTGTTGCCTTTGGGGCTCGAGGCTGCATCATTTCCGGGATAATCCACCCGTTCAGAGTTTTCGCTTTTTTCGGAATTCTGTTTAGTTTCCATTATGCACAAAAACTATTTGTTCTATGTAGGGTTTATCTGATAGGTTAAGAAGTATTCAATTTTTGACAGAAGTTAAAACGCAATACCATTACTTAACACACCGTACAGAAAACTTCATCAGTGGAAATTCAGCACAAATTAATCCGTGAAATTTTCATTAAAATTCCTGCACCTTTTTGAAGCTTGGCATAGGTTTGACTCGGCACACACTTGGCTCTAACGGTAGAGAACAGGAGATCCGCGTTGTCAGGAACGTCCGTTAGTTCAATAAACCCTCATCAAATAAAAGTAGGTGATATTTCTTCAACAGCCGAGGCTTTATGATGTGCGATGACACGGAATGGAGCTGTAATTAATTGATGGCATTGAGAGCCCGGTAGCGAGAGGGAATTCAACAGAAATGGGCTTTAGCGAAAGCCGGTACGGATCCTACCCTGCGAATCGCGGAAGGCAAACTGCGCGGATAACACTGCGGCGATATCGACTGAGTCGGAAAGCGCTTTCTGCAATAGCGCGGGCTTTCTCCCCTCTTTCACGGAGAACTGAGCGACGTCACTAAGTTTAAAGTTCATATTGTGATGGGAAATTATATATTTCCTGAAACAAGTGCACGAGATCTTAATCTACGGGGACTTATTTTCATTGAACCTCAGCTCCATTCAGGGAACTCCGGATTAAGCGCTATATTGTGAGCAGATTACCGTGGTACTTATCAATTAAATAGATGACAAATCACCTCTCGCTCTAAGCCCATCGATTGAAGCGTTGAGAGGCGGATTAACTGGAATTAATTGCGCGCTGTAGTCCTCTACACAGTATAGACGCTTGACTGATTGTACTACCCATATTTCCCAGGCCAGCGTATATTGACACAATCTGTGGATGACTCTTATGTTTTTATCTATGTGTGCATGACCCTTCACGCTGCTACAAACACCGCGCAGAGGATATGTTAAACATCATTCAATCGTTGACAGGAATGTATCCCAGACAAATATGGCTATTGGCTGAATTTACCGTTGGGAATTAACTGGTTGAATTTTTGTTTGGTGGCTTTATTACTACGCGTGTCTAATTTATTTCTAAAAAAATAATCACACTAGCAGGGATGTAGCTTAGTTCATGTATCGGTATGCCAATACCATACCAATACGTTAACTAAGCTAACAGGGATGTTGATTAATTAAAACCGAGGAATCGTCTTATGTTCTAGATAACTCCCAGAGACAGGTTTCTTAATAAACCTTAATCTCGAGTTGTGTTATGGGTAACCTGCAGACATCTCCATTAGTATGGTGTATAAAACATTGTTTAACATGTAGCTACTAAGATATTTGGCATGCGTACATGTATAAATATATTCCAATTTTTTCTCTCTTCGTTTATTCAAAATATATATATATATATTCCAACAAAGATGTAGCTATTACATTAAAAATGATTGAAAATGCTGTTATTTTCCTACTTAGGGGGGCGAAATGATAACCGATTATATTCTAACACAACATGGAAATCTTTATTACGTATTCATATATGTAAGAGGATAATTGTATACTAGAGTGTAATGTATTGTATTGTATTGGTACCAAGGAATCTAACACTACCAGCATTCAAAATGAAAGTTGGCTACGAAAATGTTTAAGTTATCACTTATAGGCCACACGAAAACCTTTAAATCGATTCAGATTTTTACAGCGTGCTCAGCACCGAATTCGTCTTTAGAATTACATACTTATGCCATCGCGTTTTCAGGAAATTCTGATCGTTATAAAAATCAACTATTAATTCACGCTTGTATTGTGTGATGTGAAAACCTCAACATGCTGACATGTCCTATTGGAAATTTGGTAATGGGCTGACTGGCAGTTATAACCATTGTACGTTAATATACGACCTAGCCGTGGTATGTATGCCAACTTTTGGTAAAACGTCTTGGCCATCGGAAGGCTGTATTCAGTCGGTGGGATAAATATCCAGCTTCTCCAATCCCTCGATCTGGCCCGACACCACGAGAACGTTAATCAAACCCCTGGAAACCAGCACGTCTATCGTAAATTGAGGATTCGGACTTTCAGAGTCTTTTAATCTCAACTTGTGTATAGCCATCAAACACTTCAGTTTATTGATCGATTCAATTACAGAAGACAGTCAAATTCCTGTCCAGTGTATCTGTGGTATTGTGTTAAAGTTGTGGAACATCATGACACGGGCCAATGTATTTTATTTAAAGTCACGTGGATTCCAGCTTATCGGAGCTTCCACAACCCGAATACCGCTGATATCCTGGCTTCTCTAGTTTCACAATGGTTCAAGCTGAAGCCGTCATGATATTACTCTATAGAAACGTGTACTGATGAATGAACGATGGGACAATAGACGAGTCTTACTATTGATTCCTGTTTTATACACATATTGTGTTTATAAATCCGCGGAACACAGCTCCATTCAAAACATTTCCGTAGAATGATTTGATGTGGAGCTATTCCATTTATACAAAGCAGAACTCTTTACCAATGCTTTTATTTAATGATTGAAGCATTGACCAATGCTTCTTTAGTATACAGAAACCGCTTGTCATCATTCCGGCAAGTCCAACTCCTTTTGAGGCATATTGATTACTGTTCCGGTTTGTTCGGACGTTTCCATAGGTGATGTCGAATACTCCCGAATCCAATATTATGTTAGCTCTATCTTTAATCGTAAAGAGTTTATGTATTGTAAATCGAGCTGCTTGCTATATTTAACGAACACCTTTAATTACTTTTATATAGTTAATATATATTATACTGATATTGGAATTCAACGTTGTTAATATAGAAGTTACGAAGAGTATCAGAGATCGAATGACATTGAACAGCAAGTGAAGCGGTATCACATAACAGTATCACATAATCGATCGTCAAATCATGAAATAAGCATATCGTACACTCGGTTCGTTTAGGATTCTTTAGAAAAAAGGATGGTTCTATATGAATCCAGTGTAGTTCTGACTGGAACCAAAAGGACAAAAACGTTTTCTAAAACATAATAAAATAAGGAGAAATACATGTAACAGTTGTTGTGAGGGTTCCATACAGAACCATAAATGGTTCCATCAGCAGTGGTTAAAGAACCTTAAACTGTTCTATTATAGCCATATTTATCTAACTGTATATTTAAGCAGAATTCAAAATAGTAATATATGTGTACTATCACGCAAAAAGGCCTTCAGTATTGTCATTGAGGCGATTGGTTGGTTGATCGGTTGATGTTGGATGATTGGCTGGTTGATTTAGACTATTTTTCTTACAAGCGCGACACTCAGGCATATGAGTGAGCCAACAATAGAGGGTGTGGTTTCTACGGGGTTTTCTCACGGTTTTTCGCCGTTATAAAGCAAGGAACATTGTGAAGTGGACTATCCGTCGTCATGTAAGTGAAATACCCTTGAGTACGACGTTTACCCCAAATCAAACAAACATACTTTTTCAACGCTAATGTATTCCAACAGCAATTGACAGTTATGCAAATAAAAGTGCAATGGTTTGCTTCCTTGGCAAGTCAACCTTCTCATCATTGCTGAACTCTCAACAAAACCGTTACTTGACGAATTATGCGAAACAGACTATGGATTTGACTGTAGTATGACATAAAGATACAGAATAAATAAAAACGTGATTTGCATTTACGGAAACTACATTAGAATATCTATATGCTTGAAAATGAATCTAAATTTTACTACCATTGTGAAAGAGTAGCAGTTTATTTTATAATACCGGATCGATGGCGGTAAAGTATCTCAGTGTTGAGAGCAAATATTTAATTTAGTTTAACATTTGCTCAACTTTCGTCTCAATATTAGATAAGAGACCGTTAAAAAAATACAATTATAACAAATACTAACATTTTTGGAATCCACCATTCCCTGGAGGCAAATCCAGATATTACTGTTACTCTGAGAATAAATTATACACCGGCGACTGTTGTATCAGAAATGTTTTAATGCTCATTCGGATAACTGCTGTTGATCCGGTAATATATTCTACTGACTCGGCTTGACTGATTGCAGAACAAATATTCTAAATGCGTTCGAAATAGTTACAGTCGAATTATACAGTAATTTATACCACTTAATTTACTTAGCTTCAACCGATCGTCATAAAATGTACAACACAGCATCCAATCGTTTTCTCGCGATAGTTTCTATATTGGACGATATTAAGACAACTCTCGCGCGCTATGCCCGGCCACCGCGCATTAATTTCTGCCAACATTTGGGGTCAAGTTGGCCACAGAACAGTGAATATAAAAAGTGCAAAAAAAGACGGCCCGGGCAAATCTTAGAGTCGACGAATCGACGTAGGAAGTAGAATCGATTCTATTTGAGAAGGCACAGCACCCTAACACAAACATATATGTACTATCAGAAGTATATGAACTAGAAGTATGTCACTGCCATATAGTACTGTCCACGACATTGTAGACGAACAACAAACGGTGACGTCACATTTCAGACATGTGTCTTTACTTCTGAGGAATTGGGTAACTTCATCTCAGATCAGCCACTGCCTTCTGGTACTATTGATCTAACTTTAATCGGCAATTGTGTCTTTTTGCTTTGGTTGTATTGAATTTACAAATTAGTACCGATCGTATAAATACACGGCCGCCACTGTTTTAATAAATAAAATTATTCGAAACGTTATAATTCGGATACTAATAACTTTTGTGAATAGCTGAGGATATATATCATTGATTGAATCCTCGATGATTTCATTCAAACTTTTTGAGTATCCGATTTTATTTGTTTTCATTTTTTTTTTCATTTATTACAGTATATATCAAATAGATCTACAAACTCCGAGTCTTTAATTCGACCATCTATCTGTTAAGTTTGGTTAGTTTAGTTTTGTTTCTTCACCATCAGCAAAACATGTTCCTTCGTCAAAATCAGCAATACAACATTTTAATCCGAAAATAAATTATCTGTTTATCTATGTTCTGATCTATTATAGTTATCAACTCATTAACTTTCTGACTTTACACCTGGTTAATGTCCCTATATCTGTGTTTGGTGCCGTAATATCTACACTGAAGTACCCCCATTTAATCTGTAAAACAGGAAGGTGCAGACGTCACTCAAAACAGTACTGACGCCCGGACCGGGTCAGAGTTCAGAGAGTAATAAAAAAAAATGTCATTACATTGCAGTGAAATATCACTTTTTTGCGTGTAGAAAATCCTGATATTTCATTTGTGTATCGCGTTTAATATGTACATTTGTTGTACAAAAGGCTTGTATTCTTTATATAAATTAATAAGAAATATTATTTTTATTCCGGCAAAATAGGCACAAACTTGGAAAACACGAAGAATACATATGTGTTATTTCGTGTTAAAACAAAATTAATTGGATGTTATAAAACGAATACGGTAGCATATTAAAAAATAAATGAGAACTCCATGGCAAAAAATAAAAGGATCCGTGGCCTGGCTTAAATGGTTAGCCAGTCGGATTGCTGATTATCTATCGATAAACCACTTACAAGTTCGTATCCCTTTGTCACCCTATATAGTGTCTACGAGGGGCTTTTATATAATATCCTAAGGATTTACCCAGGCAAATGAACAATCGTGAAACAAAGTCTTATCGCAAAATAGTGAAAGATTGGAGATATATAAGGGCCTGTATTAATTGATGTTTGC